>JARDWI010000240.1:0-40001 GCA_029378325.1 Elaeagnus macrophylla
CACGTATTCAACATCTGTTGGAATAAATAACATGTCATGTTGCTTAGTAATTTTCATTTTTATAACTAATGGCCAAGTGACAAATTTATCTTTTCAATTACAAGAGGAATGAAATAATCTAAAACCTACTAGCCAAAGGATTTTTTTAGCGAGTGGGATGTTTTATTTAAAAGTACTTTTAATTATGCACTTTTATTTGTATTTAACAATAAAATTTGAATAAATTCTATAGAATCAACTTTTTTAATCAAACAAAAGGTACCTTTTGAGTGTAAGCTTGACTAATGGAAGTTTTATGCCTTGGCCGAGTCTCGAACTCACGACTTTTTGGTTGCCAGACACTCTCATTGATTACCTAGAGCTGGAGTTGGGGACTAATAGACTCATATTTAAGCACTTTATTGTAAGGGTAGAAATGATTCAATTTTTTCTTAAAATGTTAATCGATTCGACATACATCAGTATTTAGTTTAGACCTACTTATTTTTAGAGGGAACTGAAATTATTTTGACTTTATGTTAATGCTAAATTAATAAATAAAATTTAATGTTTAATCAACAATTTAATTCAAAAGGGTTGTATATAAGCATTTCAACATGAATTGTGTGCTATTTTTTAAGTAGTGAACAACTTTTGAAAATGAGTAAATCATTGAAAATTTGGGAACAAAAATTATTTTGGATATTTTATTTTTTATAGTAAATATTTGTAAATGTTTGATATAGGACTACTAGACCCCTACCACTACCAATTGGCCCATAAGGACTATTAACAAGAAGCCCAATCCACATGAGTCACCACCAGCCCGAGTGAGTCATCACCCGCTTGAGTGGATTCAATAACGGCCCATGTATGTCAACCTCAGCTCGTTTGGACAAACTTCAACCCACAAAAGAACATTTTGCTTTCAAAGTACAAGTGTACTTACGCTTTTAGATGTGTCAGAAAGTTTGCCGCACCAACTTCGTACAAGAGTGCAACCACTTTGTGCTACTAGTACCTAATTAGTTAGTGACATATGGACAAACCCTCTAGTATAAATATGTGAATAATTAAACTTTGAAAGGATCTTTGGCTACCATAATATACGTAACCCTCTTACTAGAATTCTCTCAAACATTTTGTGACCCATCGTGGGGTTCTAAGTTTTTCTACCTGCAGAAGATTTTTGGAACCTCGTAATCTCAAAAAGTCAGAGAGTTAGTCCGCGTAGAGAAAGAACACAACCTGTATTCCTAAATTTTCAACCCGTAGTCCTAAATGAACAACACGTACAAGAAATTTTTTAACCATTCACACATTTTCAAACAGTAATCATCTTAGATAATATTAAATAAACATGGTAGGCCATCCACCTAACTCGTGGCAGTTACATGATTAGTATGATAACTTTCACCCTAGATTGGGATTTCCTAATAGAGAGAGCACTTTTCTACTAGATCAAGGAAATTCTAGCCAACATATTGAGTCAATGAACCAAGAAAGTGACCATCCATCACCTATCTGGCCTGGAAAAAATGACATGCTATTCTAGGCTAGTCAAAATGGACTCCAAAACCAAACTAATGTCCAACATACCCATCCAATGCCCAAAACCAAACCAAAAATGACAACATTATTTTGGAAGTAGTTCAGAGAAAGCTCAACTATATCCAACAAGTTATAGAACAAATGAAGCAGGACAACCTAGAGCTGTGCGAAATGCTAGCCCTGTAATTTTATAGTAAACCTTAACAATACCAACCAGAAGATATACAACGAGAGCTTGATGATGTTCAGACCGATGAAGAAATCAACTCTAATGAGCTTGAACATTGGCAAGCCACACATACAAGAATCCAACTCTTCCTAAAGAAACCAAGGAGGTAACCATGGAGTGGGAAGAAAGGAGGGAAGAAAGGATGAAAGAAATGGAGGAACAATTTAAGAAGCAACAAGGAGGTAGGATGCAACATTACATAGACAAAGTTTGCCACAAATTAGCTGCATCACCATTTAGCAAGGAAATTGAATCAATTATTCCTCCGGTAAAATTCAATGCTTCTCAGTGCCTAACTTATCATGTACAAAAGACCTTGTGGCTCATTATTGAATTTCAAAACATCAATGGCCTCAGTTTACTTGTCCCTCAACAAACGAGAAGTCATGATGTGTAAAAAATTTGCTTCCACTTTACAAGACAATGCCTAAAAATTATTCAACGACCTTCCTGCAGAAAGTATTTCAAGCTTTAGCCACCTCATTAGGGATTTTATAACCAATTATGCCAGCAATAAACCCATCAAGAAAGAGTTGCATCACTTGTTCTTTGTTACTCAGGGCCCCAATGAGACTGTTGAGAGTTTTATGAAGTGATTCAAAGTTGAAAAGCTGGAGATATCAGACAATCCAAACTCCGTTACAATTGAAGATTTCCAAAAAGGAGTTTTACGGTCATCTAGCCTGTTTGAAGAATTAACAAAAATGATGACTAGCTTGTTAGAAGCTATTTATGAGGAATTCCTCAAGTTTGTGAATATAGAAAGAGAAGTGCAAAACAAATTAATAAAGAACTTTGATGGAAAGGAAGATCAATCTATTAGACCAAAAATTGGAGGTTTTGGAAAAGGTAGAGGCAAAGGTAGGCCAACACCCCTCCCTTTCATCTCTAACAACCTGAAATAAGGAATACATGACTGTGGGGAAGATCATTATCTTCGTTCTATGGACCACCGCTTAGGGTATCCCTCGCAGAAGCAGTAAGACAAATGGAAGAAAATCAATAAGTTTGTTGGCCACCTCGAACATGTGACGAAAATAGAGATCATTCAAAATATTGTGCTTTCCATAGAGACATTGAGCATTGGACCAGCTACTACAAATGCTTAAAAAGGGAGATAAAATTGCTACTATCCCATGGATATCTCCGGGAGTTAGTGAATGATGAAGGAGTTAGAGAAAGAAGAAGCCCAATAAGAGAGGCATTCAACCAGCCTCATTTACCTCTTCTAAGAGATGTGCAAGTTGCCCGAAATTAGGGTAACATGAGAATAGTCAACACCATACATGGAGGCCAAACATGTACGACCTCACTTCCAACTCACAAAAATTCCAATGCTCATGAATGTCACATAAATGAAAGCTCATCAGTATGTAGTTTGCAACAAAAACCTTTATACCAAATAACATTCAGCCACTAGGAGCTACTTTCTTAGTATAATGATCCGTTGGTAATTGTACCTGGTTGTGAAACTAGAAGCGTGTTAGTTGAAAATGGAACTCATTCGACCTCATGTATTAAAGGAAATGGGAGTACTGCCAGGAAAGATCACAAGAAACGAAATGCCATTAGTCAACTTCAATTGAAGTGTAACAATGTCGATCAAAACCATCCAACTACTTGGTTCCATCGTATTGATAATATTTGTAGTATTGGATGTACTGTCTCTATACAACATCATATTGGGACAACCTTGATTGCATGGGTTACAAGCTGTGCCATTGACTTTGCATCAAATGGTAAAATAACCAATTGCATCTAGAATAGGAGTTGTCAAAGAAGATCAAGAAAGAGCAAGAAGTTGTTATATACAGCTCTGCTTTCAAAAGAACTTAGGCCAAATAGAAATCAACGGTTGGGATTTCATTCATCCTAGCCAAGCTGGATTTGATTAATAGTGCTACTTTAGAAGTGGAGTTGTTGCAATTAGATGAACGTCAAGACCATGTTGTTAAAATTAGCTTAGATTTAGACAACAAAATTAAGAAAGAACTTACGAAATGCTTGAGGAAGCATAGTGATGTGTTTGCATGGGGACATGGAGATATGCCAAGTATCAACCTAAAAATTATTACCAACAGGATCAATGTCGACCCTAGGATGAAACAAGTTAAGTAAAGAAAAAGAAAATTTGCTAGAGAGAAGAACGAGATCATAAAGAATTAGGTGGATTCATTAAAATATGTGCAATGGGTAAGAGAAATTGGCTACCCCATGTGGCTGTCTAATGTGGTGGTAGTTCTAAAACCAAGGGAAGATGTTCGAATATGTGTCGATTTCATTGATGTCAATAAGGCCATGTCAAAAGATTGTATTCTCGTACCAAGTACAGACTAGTTGGTAGACGATACAGCAGGGTTCAGACTAATGAGCTTCATGGACGCATAGTCGGGGTACCACCAAATTTGTATGCATCCTAAAGATGAAGAAAAAACATCCTTCATAACTGAAGAAGGAACTTTTTACTATACAAGGATGTCGTTTGGCCCCAAAAATGTTGGAGCAACCTACACACGTTTAGTCAATATGATGTTCAAAAATCAAATTAGGAGAAATATGGAGGTGTATATAGATGACATGATGACTAAAACTAAAAGACTTAAAGACCATATCAAAGATTTGGAGGAAACATTTGGAGTATTAAGACACCACAACATGAAATTCAATCCTAGAAAATGTATCTTTGGCGTTACATCAGAAAAATTCTTGGATTATTTAGTATTTGTTCAAGGAATTGAAAAAATCTCTAACAAAATCAAAGCACTAACAAGCGCGAGATTGCCTAACAGCTTGAAAGAGGTACAATAATTGAACGAGCACAAAAAAGCACTAAGTCGATTTATATCAAATATCATGGATAAATGCCTCCATTTTTTCAATTGTTAAGAAAAAATAAAACTTATGAGTGGAATGAAGAATGCGAAAAAAGCTTTTCAATCCATCAAGGAGTACCTCAGAAAAATGCACTTATTAATCAGCCCTATGTCAATGGAGATGTTATAATTATACCTCTCAACCACTGAAAAAGTTAGTAGGTGCAGTTCTGGTCGCAGAAAGAGAGAACAGACAACAACCCATATATTTGGTCAACCAGGCTTTAACTTAACCACATCAACGTTATCCTACATTGGACAAATTGACATTTGCACTAAGAATGGCAGAGAGAAAATTGAGGCATTATTTTGGAGTTCATACTATTGTTGTATTAACATCTCATATTGCCATTAGACTTAGTGAATTTGACATTAGATATCAACCCCGATCAGGAATCAAAAGGTAAGTAGTAGCTGACTTCATACTTGAGTGGCTAAGCAACGAGGAAACTGCAACCAAAACAATGGATATTCAAAGTGTAATAATGAAGGAAAAACTTTGGGAAGCCTTTGTGGATGGGGCTAGCAATGCAAAGGGAGTTGGAGTTGGAAATACAATATTCACCCCAGAAGGAGGTTTGATTTAGCAATGTTTAAGGATCTTATTTTTGGCCACAAACAATGTTGTGGAATATGAGGCTGTCCTCATTGCAGTAAAGGAACTTGTAGGCTTGGGAGTGAAACAAGTAAAAATTTATAGTGACACCAGATTAGTAGTGAACCAAATCAATGAAAACTTTGAAGAAAAACAATAATAGATGAAAAAGTACTTGGAAGAAATTAAAAAATAGGTTGAAAAATTTGACGTGTTCAAGATTGAGCAGATATCCCAAAATAGCAATGCTTATATAGATGCATTGGCCACTTTGTCTTCATTCATACAAAGGGATATGAAGAGAGTCATATGGTCTCATCCATCCTAGAGCCAAGTGTAGGATAGGTGGAGAAGATAAATTCTAACTTCACTATCATGGAAATTCAGGTTCAATCTTTGATAATCCCATTCAATGAATTCTTGTATAAAGGGGTATTGCTTACGGAAAAAAATGAGGCAAAAAAAATTGATAATGAAGGCAAAGAATTATGTGTTGTTAAATGGTTAAAGAAACACAAAGAGGAGAATATGGAGAGCATTTTGGAGGGAGATGTTTCATGTCAAAAAATCAGGAAAGGATATTATTGGCCTACAATGCTTAATGATTGTACAACATTCTTAAAAAAATGTGACAGATGCTAGAAGCACACAACAATAATTCATTTACCAACCATCGAGATGAAAGGAGTAATCAGTCCTTAACCCTTCATGAAGCGGGGAATAGGCATTGTTGGTCCATTGCTGCAAGCACTAGGTCACAGGAATTTTCTAATTGTTGCAACAGACTACTTCTCAAAATGGGTAGAAGCAGAACACATTGCCCAAATTAGGGAAGAAGAAGTAAAAAAGTTTGTATGGCATAATATTATATGTTGTTTGTCATCCCAAAGGAAATTGTTATAGATAATGGAAAACAATTCATAGGCAAGGTGTTTGCAGATTTATGTTTGGAGTACAAGCTAAAAATTTGTCGATCTATCCCATTTAGACCATAAGCCAACAGATATGTTGAGTCCACGAATAAAATTATCATCAACATTCTGTAAAAAAAGTCTAGAAGGAGCTAAGAGCAAATGGACAGAAGAATTGTTTAGAGTATTATGGGCTATAGGAATGACCCCAAGGTCAATGACTACCGAAACACCCTTCTCTTTGGTATATGGATAAAAAGCCATAGTTCCTATGGAACTTTCACATCCAACATTAAGATCATACTTGGGATCAGAAAACAATGAAGAAATTAGAAGAATTGACTTCTGATTTTTGGAAGAAAGACAAGAACAAGCAATGGTCAAGATGGAAACCCAGAAGAGAAGCGTGCAAAAAACCTTCAATAAAAAAGTAAAAAAGCAACGTTTTGAAGTGGAGAGTTTAGTTTTGAGGAAGGTTTTGGGTACTAACATAAAATGGAAAGCCAAAAAATTGGCAGCAACATGGGAAGGACTTTACAAGATAAAATAGATAACCCTAGGAGGAGCCTACAAGCTGGAAGGAACTGAAGAAAACTTCAGTTGGATCCTAGATCATTTGTGGAGATGTTATATATAGAAAGATATTTGTTATAACGTCAATGGACCACAAGCACACAAACCCATGCCTAAATTAATGAAAATTAAAAGGAGAGAAGTGTTGAGGAAATAGAACTCCCAATAATTATGCAAATAAACTAAAACAAATACCCCATTTAGGAGCGAGAAGGCCAAAAAAAGACCTCTACTCTGGATGCAGGTGTAAAAGGCATGTATTCAAATCCCAAACCTAAAAATGAATGGAAAGAGTTTAGAAAAACTAAACCTCCTCTTTAGGGAAAGGCACCCTAGTAACAAGCTCGATTTGGCCAGGTGTTGTCCCCAAACACTAACACAAATAAACTAACGTAAATACCCAGTTTAGGAGCAAGGAGGTAAAAAAAAAGCCCCCTACTTAGGATGCAGATGTAAGAGGCATGTATTCAAATGCCTAAGCTCAGAAAGAATGGAAAGAGTTTGGAAAAACCAAACCTCCTTTTTAAGGCAAGACAACCCGATAACAATCTCGATCCAGCCAGGTGGTGTTCCCAAAACTTATGCGAATAAACTAATGTAAACACCCCATTTAGGAGTGAGAAGACAAGAAAAGAGCCCCATACTAGGGATGCAGGTTTGAGAGGCATGTATTCAAATGCCTAACCTAAGAAAGAATGGAAAGAGTTTGGAAAACCAAACCTACTCTTTAAGTAAAGGCACCCTAGTAACAAGCTTGATCCGACTAGGTGGTGTCCCAAAAAAATTATGTAAATAAACTAACACAAACACCGCATTTAGGAGCGAGGACGCCAAAATAGAGTCTCCCACTCTGGATGCAGGTGTAAGAGGCATGTATTTAAATTTCTAACCTAAGAAAGAATGAAAAGAGTTTGGAAAAATCAAATCTTGTCTTTAGAGCAAGGCACCCTAGTAGCAGGCTTGATCCAACTAGGTGGTGTCCCCCAAAACTTGTAAGAATAAACTAACAAAAATACCACATTTAGGAGTGAAGAGGCCAAAAAGAGCCCTCTACTTGGGATGCAGGTGTAAGAGGCTTGTATTCAAACAACCAATCTAAGAAAGAATGAAGAGAGTTTGGAAAAACCAAACCTCCTCTTTGAGGCAAGGTACCCCGATAACAAGCTTGATCCAACCAAGTGGTGTACCCCAACACTTATGCGAATAAACTAAACTAACACACAAACTATGCATCCTCTACATGGCTTATACAAGGTTGGGATTATGGAAAAATATGTTCAAATTTTGTTGAAGAGTTACACGGTCTGTAAGTTGAATAAATAGCCTGTGCATTCTTCAAACGACTTATATAAGGCCTAGATTTATGGAAAAATTTGTTCAAATTTTGTTGAAGTGTTGCATGGCCTGCAAGTTGAACAAACTTCCTATGCATCCTTCAAACAGCCTATAGAAGGCCTGGATTTATGGAAAAATATGTTCAAGTTTTGTTGAAGTGTTATACGATCTGCAACTTGAATACGTAGTCTGTGCGTCCTTCAAATGGCTTATATAAGGCTTGGATTTATGCAAATTTTGTTCACGTTTTGTTGAAGTGTTACATGGCTTGCAGGTTGAACAAATGGCTTGTGCATCTTTCAAATCATATAAGACCTGGATTTATGGAAAAATTTGTTCAAGTTTGTTGAAGTGTTACACGACCTATACATCCTTCAAACGGTCTATATAAGGCCTGGATTTAGGGAAAAATTTGTTCACATTTTGTTGAAGTGTTACACGGCCTCAAAGTTGAACAAATGACCTGTGCTTCCTTCAAACAACCTATACAAGGACTAGATTTTTGGGAAATTTTGCTCAAGTTTTGTTGAAGTGTTACACGGCCTGTACATTCTTCAAACGGCCTATATAAGGCCCAGATTTATGGAAAAAAATTCAAGTTTTATGTATGGATAATAGAATGCATTAAGGTTGCTAATGAAACCTTGACATTCAAAGAAAAAACATAATGACTAAAGCCATAGATTCAAAAGCCTAAAAACATCAACCCAAATGAAACAGACTAAACAAGGTTCAAAATGTTTTTTTAAAAAATTACATAGCCAAAACGAAGGGCATCCCTTCCAAAAAATCACCACACGGATCCCATGTTTTGCGACCTTCTCGCCGCAATCCACTTTAGTTTCCACATCATCATCTTCATCCAATTTCTCTATAGACTCAACTGCTAACCCAACGGAATCAACCCCAGCACGGATTCTGATGTTAGCAGTTTCTTTACCAGATTGAGCAGGAATTTCAGAACCATGAGCATTGGATTGTTTTTCTTGAGTAATATAGTCAAAAATGGCATTTTGGTTCAATGATTTTGTGACCTCTCTCAAATTGCTCAACGCTCTTTGGGAACCTTCAAAGAAAGCATGTAAGCAATCCTCCGTTAACTATTTTGTTTGTTCCTTCTAGATTGAAGACCTTGGCAGTTAGCTCGATGGTCCTATTCTTTTCAAAAGTATAACCTTTTTTAAATCGGTTCCTCATCTAGCTTACATCCTCCAAAGTAATGGCTTATAACCTTTATAATCTTCAATTTTCTTAACCACCTTATTGAGTTGACCCTTCAAGAGCTCAATCCATTGAGTTAGCTCTTTTATCCTTTCCTTTTAGATTGGTATATCAAGTCATTGATCTTCAGCAAAGATAACTCCTACATGAACACTTAAAAGTTAGAATCACATAATAGCCTGTTAGAAAAAAAATTAGGCATAAAAAGTTGAAAAAAACTTACATCAAGAGCATGCCGAAAGAACATAAGGAAAACCTTTCCAGGCACTTCCTAATGAACCCTAGTAATTTTGGGCTCATCGCTAGAGGCCGTAAAGTAATTATATAACTCATCCAACTTCTCACGCAGATTAAAAATCCCACCATCAAAAGGATTTATTAAAGGCTCCTGAAAGGTCACCTTCATCCTTTAAGCCTGAGGCTCATCTTCATCAACAATGTTGTTAGTGCTGGACTCACCAGAAACAGGTTTAATACCCTTCCCTTTCTTTCCTACAAGAGCGACCTTGGGAACTTCAAACTCTACTACAACGGCCTTCCCTTTGTCCTTGCGACCAATAAGGGTAGCCCTTGGGTGGTTTTCCTTGAACTTTGTCTTTTTTCTAGAATAGGTTTGATCGATTTAACTTGCAGCGTCTTTGATGGGGATGGCATGGTTCCAAGTTGGGCCACATTAGGGACAACTATACTGGCATAAAAATCTTTCATATTCAAAGCCAAAAAATCCATGCCTGCACGAAAAATAAACATAGAATAGTTAATAGATTAAAGTTGAATTAAAAATTAAAAATCATATAGATGAACAGATTCTTCAGGCTTAGCCCACACTTCGCTTGCTTTTAAATGACCGGGAACCAAAATTTGGTCATAACGTTCTTTGTGAACATTGTAGTCTTGTATTTTCTTTACATTTTCCTTTTGAAAAGTTGTTAGAACATTAGAGCTGAAGCCTGTACCTCTCAAGTCAGATGTATCTAAGTTCCACTAAATAGGCATGATACCTTCACCATCCAAATAACCTAAATTTCCTTATACATAAAAGAAACTGTGCTTCCACCTTGACATAGATTTAGGAAGCCTCAAGAATAGCCCTTTTCCAAGTTGACCTAAGAGATATACATGACCTTCATCCACACTATTTTTCTTAATCAAATACATGTTCTTTAGTTCGAGCATCCCAAGCTCAATGTTTTGCTCGACACTAAAGACAAGCACAACAAGATCTTTCAAGAGTTGGGCTTTAACTGACTTGGAGCAAGTTAAGTACAGTCCACAAATTGGTGAATCAAACAAGGAAGGGGAAACCTCAAACTGACCTCAAAAGCTTCTTCATGAAACGTTTGGGGAGGTGGGTTATGATGGTCAAGTTTTGTTGAAATTGCTAGTAAGATAACCATATCGTGTGGAAGTGAATACGTAGTCTGAATTCATTCAAAATCCTCAAAAGTTATTTGACTCGGCGATCTAACACACTAAAATTCATTCTTCTTTGTATGGCCTATAGAAGGTCTAGGATTTTTAGGTTGCTTCAACCTCACTTTTTGCTGAACCATGGAAACACTTGGGATATGAATTAAATTTTGGCTAGGAGGTTGAAAGAGTAAAGCCAAAGTTGCTTTGTTAAAACCTAACTGTGTACTAGGTCGCTCAAAATCACCCTACTCTATACTCCTTTCATTATCAAAGCTATTTTTTTCAATATCCCCAACCATAGTACAAGAATCCTCTATGGATTCATGACTAGAAATATATTCATCACTAGAAAAGTAGCCCTTAGGTTGTCCAGATTGAATCCAGCCATTTAATGAGGAAAATAAGTATGACCTACGAAAGACAAAAATTTAATTAACTTACCTAATTGCAATAGAGTGGTTCTATGAGCTCAAGTTGTTAAAACTAGACTGAAAATTCCCATGAAGAACGAATCCCTACAAAATAGGTAAAAGAGTTTAGAGGGCCTGTGGGGAATCCTAGTCCGAAAATTTAGGAATCCAAACCGTATTAAATACCAAAAAATTGAATCTTAGAATAAAATTTAACTTACTAGAATGAGAAATTAACTAAAAATAGAGACAATTGGACTATTTGTTAATAGGCCAACTCTGAATATTGTTTGCAGACTGAAAACTAAAATGGAAATAGCTGAATGGCATGATATTCTCTCAAGTAAAATTCACTATCGTACTGAATGGCCTGATATTCTTTTAAGTGAAAATGAGAGGTGAGAGAGTAAGTGAAAAGTCATGGCTACGTTTGATCTTATAGGGTAGATTTAATTATGGTAATTCTTCCACTTTCAAAAAATTGAAAGAATGGGCGACTTGATGTTTGGTATAGAACTACTAGACCTCTACCACTACTAATTGGCCCATTAACAGACCACTTGAGTCACCACTAGCCCAAGTGAATCATTACCAGCTCAAGTGGATCATCACCAACTTAAGTGGATCATCACCAACTCATGGATTTGACAACAGCCCATGTATGTCAACCTTAGCTCGCTTTGACAAGCTTCAGCCCACTGAAGAACATTTCACTTTCAAAGTACAAGTGTACTTATGCTTTTCAGATGTGTCAGAAAGTCGACCGCACCACACTCCTACTAGAGTTCCAGGCACACCCACCTTGCTTTACTAGTACCCAATAAATTAGTGACACATGGACAAACCCTCTAGTATAAATATTTGATAGTTGAACTTTGAAAGGACAATTGGCTAGTAATAACTCTATGAAAATAGAGTTATTAGGTTATTTTCATACTTAATATTAACTTATCTAATTAAATAAATAATATTTTTGGGATTAAAATATTAAAATAACATTAGTTTTGGGTCAAATGGTAAAAAAAAGATGAAAAATATAATTTTTGAAAATTATTAGGGATTTTTTTATGAATTTTTGTGTGTAGGTGGATGCATATAGAAGTATCTGGAATGACCTTAGAAAAATCCAAAAATTTGTGGAAACTAGCTGGGTGCCATGCAAGAAATAGCAACCAATCAATCCGAGCAGGGTGTCAAAGCTTATCCAGTCATCAAACCACGTTTTAGCATGACACTATTTCCAAAAATCATTGAACGGTTTGCATGCACTATGTGTCATCCAACGCAAACAATGCCAACAAACTATGCCTTGCCTTGTGGCACTAGCTTAGATATCCGATCAACAAAGCCTCCCTCAACATGCCATGTGTCGAGAGCGCAGATCACTTTGCCTTTTCTCTGTTCCACATGTCACAACCCCGTTCGCCCCTCCTATTTTCTTTGCCACGTGTCATTCTCCTATTGGATAGTGCTAGTTTTTAAATGATTTTCATCACAACCATAAATTACAAAGATGATAGAATGGTCCAAATTTCATCGTAGTCATTTTTTTAAGGGTTTTCGCCCCAAAGCACCATCAGACCCAAGCATAACACAATTTTGGGCAGCTTTCACCATTTTTGAACAAGGAGGCAAGGGTTTGACATTTTTGGAGCAAAAAGAGGCAACTTGGGAGCATTTTTGGAGGGATTCTACACAAGAATTTCACCATGAATCTTCTAAGTGTAATCTTTATATTTTTTTATAATTTTTTCGCTTGCTTTTATTGTTTTAAAATGGGTATTATGGAGTAGAGCCTTTGTTCTATGGATTTAATGGAACCCATTCTATGAACATGATTTTCTAATATTTATTTAATATTATTTAAGTGTTTCAATTATCAAATTTAGTGTGCTAAATTCTTCTATTTAAATTAGCATTTAATTAGGTGATTTGTTAACTTTGTGCAAAATTGAAAGATTGATATAAAATTGTGAACATACATTAAATTAGCGTATATGTAATGAGCCAAGAAATTTTCATTATTATGTGTGCAATCAATTATGAATTCTAGGTACTTAATGACCCATGTATGCTTAGATGACTATAAACATGTAGGCTAGGTTTATATGAATTAGAATTATCATGACCACAAACATATGAGTGATAATTATTTGAGTAGAATTATATTAATAATTCAAGCATTTTATTTTAGTATTAGAGAGACATAGAAAATCATGAAAGTAGAATGAAAAAAGTTGAATTCCTAGATTTTTCTAATTTGTGTTCAAACTTGTTACATTTAATTTTATTTAGTTTAATTGAGCATTTAAATTATACTTTTAAAATTAATCTCTCAAATAGATTAAGAAAGCATACAACTTCATAGCTAGTTTAATATAGAAAATTTTCTCAAGTCGACTCATGCTCACGCACACTTTACTACTTGCTTATATACCGTATACTTTTAGGATTTGTACCAAGTTTTTAGCACCATTGTCAGAGACTTGAGTATATTAGGAGTAATTTTGATTTAAGACTATACTTCACTACTTTGAACATTTCGTTTATCACTAATATTTTCTTGTAGTTTTGCTTTGTTTTCATGAATTTTTCATGCGTAGGGCTCAAAGTTTGGAGACAATCCCTTTTAAAAATTAATCCCTTTCATAGCTTGATTAGAGAGGGACTTCACCTAAATTTTCCTACCATGGAGAGACAACCAAATCAACCACTATCGACTCAACAAGGGTTGATGAACCTAAGGCTCTTCAGGAGTATGCCACACCAATGGTGGATAGTATTCATATGTCTATTTGGAGGCCCAATGTATTAGCTAACAACTTTCAATTAAAGCTGGTAGTCATACAAATGGTTCAAGAGAACCAATTTGGAGGTTTTTCCAATGATGATCTGAACACCCATTTAGCATCTTTTTTGGAATTGTATGATAAGTGCAAGCAAAATGGGGTGTCTATGATGATATTAGACTTTGGTTGTTTCCATTCTTGCTTTGAGATAAAGCTAAGGGTTGGCTCCAATCTATACAATTGGGTTCCATCACAACATGGGATGACTTAGCCCAAAAGTTTCTTGCTAACTATTTTCCTTTAGTCAAGACTGCAAAGTTAAGGAATGACATAACTTCATTCCAACAATTTGAGGGGGAGTCATTCTATGAATCATGGGAAAGATTTAAAGAGCTTTTGAGAAGGTGTCTACATCATGGATTATTGAAGTGGCTTCAAGTTCAAACATTTTACAATGATTTAAGTGGGCAACCACGTACTATTATTGATGCGTAACAAGTTGAGCAATTATGAATAAAATCGAAGATGAAGCATTTGCCCTTTTGGAAGATATGGCTTCCAACAATTGACAATGGTTGGTTGAAAGGTTAATTCCAAAGAAACAAAGTGGTACAGTAGGCATGGATACCTTCACAGCATTGCAAGCCCAAATTAATGTAAGAAGTTGGATATAAGACACGTGGGAGTTAATATGGTGCAAAGTTCATTCTTGGTGTGTGGCATATGTAGAGGGAGCCATGGAAGTGATGCTTGTACGTACAATCCAAAATTGGCAAACTTTGTGAGGAACCATAACCACCAAAGTAATCCTTATTCCAACACTTACAATTCGGGTTGGAAGAATCATCCAAATTTCTCATGGAGCAACAATCAAGGAAGTGGGTTTTTTATCGACTATCATTTCAACCACTCAATTTTGAACAACTTACCCAAGAGAAAAAAATAAAGCTTAGATGACAAGTTTGATGTTATGATGGGTAAGATGAAGGTTTAGAGAATTGTATTGATTCTTGGTTTGAGACCATGGGTAATAAATTGGAGCCAAGAGTTGATAAGTTAGAAGCTACACATGGAGCTTCAATCCAAAATTTGGAGATGCAAATGGGGCAAATGGCCCAAATACTTCACAATCGACCACAAGGTTCTCTTTCTAGTGATACTCTACCAAATCCTAGGAAATGGAAAGAACAATGTAAAGCTATCACTCTTCAGATTGGTAAGGAGTTAAGAGGAGATAAGGATGGAGTTGAAGAAGAAATGGATGAAAGAAAGAGTAAAGGAAGGAGAACAAGTATAATGTTATGCACCTTGAGTCTTTCATGCACCCTTCCACCACCACATCCCCAAAGGTTTCAAAAGAATAATATGGATAAGCAATTTTCAAAATTTCTTTAAGTTTTTAAGAAATTACATATCAACATTCCATTTGCCAATGCTCTTGAGAAAATGTCATCTTATGTGAAGTTTATGAAGGACATCTTGACCAAGAAGAGGCATTTAGGAGACTATGAGATGGTGCCACTCACGGAGGAGTGTAGTGCTATTTTGGATAGCAAAATGGTTGAAAAGCAAAAAGATCCTAGAAGCTTCAACATACCTTTTACAATTGAGAAGCTAGAATTTAGAAAGGCATTATGTGATCTTGGTGCTAACATAAATTTGATGCCGTTTTTGGTTTTAAAGAAGCTTGAGTTGAGTGAGCCAAGACCAACTTCGATCACACTCCAAATGGTGGATAGGTCACTTAAAAGACCAAGGTTTATAAATTCTTTTTAATGGTGGATTTTATAGTACTAGACATAGAGGAAGAATGGGATATCCCTATTATTCTTGGGAGGACATTCCTTGCTATTAGGAAAGCTTTGATTGAAGAGCACAAAGGAGAGCTCACCATGAGGGTGCAAAATGAAGAGGTAAATTTAATGTTTTTAAATCTATGAAATTTTCAAATGATATGAATGATTGTTTTACGATAGATTCTCTAGAAAAATTTGTGCATGATATATTTATAGATAACTATCCAATTGATCCTTTAGAGTTTGTTATCACTAGATCATGATAGTACTTATGATGCTATGCATGTTCATGATGTTGACATTGATGATTTTGATAATGATAGTATGCATGAGGTCATTGAGACCATTCATTTTCATGTTGATGATTATGTGCATGAGAGTAATGAAAACATTATTTTGAGTAACCATAATGAAGATAATATGGGTTTGAATGATGATGTTGTGGATATTGTGCATTTTATGGAGGCTAGGCCTCCTTGTGTTGGTATTAATACTTTTGATAAAGTATTGAAAGATATATAGGTCCTCACTTAAGCCATCCATTGAAGAGCCTCCTAAATTAAAGCTTAAACTATTGCCTTGTGATGTGTTAAAATGTGTACTCGCAAGTGTACGAATCACTCGTAGTAAAGTGATAAGCAACTTCCAAGGTCGGTCTCTCAAGGAATTGCAGTGGTCTTAAATAACTAACTTTTTAATCTAAATAGAGTTCTGATGAAAATAAAACACTAATTAAATAGAGTTCTAGTGAAACTAAAACTCTAAGTAACTAGAATCCTAAAGCTACTAAAACTGTAAAAATGTTGTTTGTTTTTGTAACGAGAACAATCATACGACAATCAAACGAAAACAAGATCGCAAGCAAACAATCAATTCAAATATCAATGGAGGATGTATGGACGTTTAGCTTGGTTGACCATGCTTGCATCGAAAAGGTATGGTGAGATAACATGAACGTCCTATATAAACTAAACTACCGGCTTTCCTTTTAATTACGAGACTCCTTTTGGCGGGGGTAGGTCTCTTTATTGATTAACTAATTAATTGCCTTTGGCGGGGGTAAATCAAATAGTAATCAAATTATGCGCAAGGAAAACATGCCAATCAAATTAATGCTATGACTAAGTCACTAACTTGAAGCTTCGATTAAGTGTTTCGGAATAAAGTTAAGGTGACGTTCCTATAACTAAATTCTCAGATTTTTCAACCTAACTACGAACATCAAATGGGCCCATGATTATTCATAATTAAATATCTAAACATGCTCTTAATCAAAAAGTAATTTATTTATAAATTAATAAGATACACCATACACAATTCTAGCAAACATGGCAACACAAACTAAACATCCATAATTAAACTAGCCGCTCATGTTCATATTAATATTCATAGACAAATAAAATATGATCATACACTTTAACAAAAAGAGAAGAGGAAGTAATTCTATAACAACAAGAAAATCCTAGATCTAAATACCGCTTATGGATTGGATAGCGTTCTTCTCCGTAAGCTTTATCTTCGATCGTCGTTGGCTTCCTTGAATCCTTAGAATAGTGTCTCTCGCTTCGTTAGAGTGTGGCAACGCTCTCAAAACTGATTGAATGTAGTGTTTGGGTCGCAAAATTGTGAAAAATAAGAGTTGTGTACGAATTGGTCGAGTTCTCTTGTAAAGGGGGTCTAAGGGGGTATTTATAAATGTAAGGGATTCCTGATTGCATTAGGAATAGGCGCGCCGTGGCATGCATTTTTTCCCGCCGCGGCGCAACACAAATTCTGAAAATTGTGTAAAAACTCGAGAGCTCCCCGCCGCGGCATGACTTTTCCTCGCCGCGGCGCGCTTTGTCTTCAGTTTCTTCACATGTACCCCCTTACATATGTGATGGCTCGTTATGTAAGGCTTACATATTTGTCTCGTTTAGCCCGTAACTCGTGATCCGAGCGCCGTAAGTGTTCCGTCTTTGCGTGTTTTCATTATTTGACTCATTTGATGCTAAAAACACCTGAAATACACTAAAATATACCCGTGACTCCGAATGGATAGATTTATGAAATTAATTGAATAAACAATAATAATAAATCTATATATCAAACAATTAAGCAGAATTAATCACGAAATATTAGTGCTTTTCGAGCACTCATCACCTTGTCACCTCAAATATGCTTAATTGATAGATGGTGAGACACTACCAGCAATCATTTCTTCTGCACTTACCAAGGAACAAGAAGCAAGATTATTATTGGTTTTAAAAGAAAGAAAAGGCGCTATTGGGTGGTATTTAGCTGACATCAAAGGAATCTACCCTTCTATTTTCATGCACAAAATTTTGATGGAGGAAAGGACTATTCCTACTAGAGATGCACAAAGGTTGAATCCAATGATGAAAGATGTAGGGAAGAAGGTGTCCATTAAATGGTTGGATATGGGTAGCATTTTTCCCATTTTTGATACATGTTGGTGAGCTTGGTTCACTATGTTCCTAGAAAGAGTAATATGACCATGGTATTGAATGAAGCTAATGATCACATCCCAACAAGAACGATAACTGGATGGAGAGTTTGTATGGATTATTGGAAGGTTAACAAGGGGAGACTCAAAAAGATTATTTTTCTTTACCATTCATAAACCAAATCCTTAATAGGTTGGCGGGTCATGAGTTTTATTGTCTTTTAGATGACTTTCCAATTCTCCAAAGAACCAAGAGAATACCACTTTCACTTGTCCAGATGGGACATTTACTTCTCAAAGAATGTCATTTGGGTTATGTAGTGCTCCAGCTACTTTTCAACGATGCATGATGGTTATTTTTTCGTTCATGGTGGAGAAAATTTTAAGGTATTTATGGATAATTTTTCTATGTTTGGTGAAACTTTCAATCCTTTCTTGCACTATCTTTCTCTTGTTTTGTAAAGATGTGAACAAATCAATTTGGTCTTAAATTAGGAGAAATGTCATTTCATAGTAAATGAATGAATTATCTTGGGTCATAAAGTTTCGTCCAAAGGAATTAAAGTTGATAGAGCCAAGATTGAGGTGATTAAAAAGTTGCCTTCACCAATCAATGTGAAAGGGGTGCAAAGTTTCCTTACGATGTCGGATTTTATAGAAGATTTATCCAAGACTTCTCCAAGATATCCAAGCCTTTGTGTAATCTCTTTGATAAAAATAAGCTACTTAAATTTGATGTGGCTTTTCTAGAAGCCTTTTAAATGTTAAAGGAAAGCACCCATTGTTGTAGCTTCAGATTGGGATTTCCATTTGAGTTAATGTGTGATGCTTCGAATTATATGGCAGGAGTGGTTTTGGGACAGTAGAAAAGAAAGATTTTTCATGCTATTTATTATGCAAGTAAAACCTTTAATGATGCCCAAGTCAACTATGCAACAACGGAGAAGGAGCTTTTGGCAGTAGTCTTTACTTTTGAGAAGTTTCAGTGCTACTTGTTGGTACCAAGTCATTGTGTACACATATCATACGACACTGAAATACCTATTGGAAAAGAAGAATGAAAAACCTCAATTGATTAGATGGGTTCTTCTTCTTCAAGAATTTCACTTGGAGAAAAGGGACAAGAAGGGGTCGAACAACCTAGTGGCAGATTATTTGTCAAGGTTAGAGAATGAAGGTAATGATGACAACTCAATTATTAATGATGCATTTCCTAATGAACAAGTGTTTACTATTGATCATGTTGGCATGTCTTAGTTTTTGGACTATGCAAATTACCTTGCATGTGAGATGATATCACCAAATTTATCTTCTATGGAAAAGAAGAGGCTTTTGAGGGAGAGTAGGTTGTATTTATGCGATGAGCCACTTTTGTTCAAAACATGTTCTAATGGGATTATGAGAAGATGTATTCCTATCGAGGAGGTTAGAGATATACTTAAGGATTGTCATGCTTTGGACTATGGAGGACACTTTGGTAGTGCAAGAATGACAGCAAAGGTGCTTGAATTGAGATTTTATTGGCTAACCATTTTCAATGATACTTATGAGTTTGTTAAAAGTTGTAATAGTTACCAAAGGGTTAGAGATTTCTCAAGGAGGCATGAGATGCCTTTGAAAAGTATCTTGGACGTGGAGTTGTTTGATGTGGGAAATAGATGATGTTTAAACTCTGAGGTCGATCTCTCAAAGAATTGCAGTGGTTTTAACTAATCATCCTAACTTATTAAAAATCCTAAAAACTAACAAAAAAGTAGTAAATTAAATCGTAGAAAGCAAGAACGAGACGAAAAATGATTATGGCAAACAAACTAAGAAAAAAATATTTTGACTTAAATATATGGATGTTTAGCTTAGTTGACTATGCTTGCATCGAAATAATAAAATGAATTAACATAAATGAGCTTATAAATAAAGATTACCGCCTTTTCTTTTATTTACAAAAATTTCAATGGATCGAGTAATTTTTTTTTGGTGATTTACTACTAATATCCTACGAATTGAGTATATTTACTAGCAATCAAATTATTCTTAAGGAAATATATGTCAAACAATCAAATGCCATGACTAGGTTATCAAATTGAATTTTTGATTATGTTGTTCAAAATCTAGTCAAAGTGATGTTCTTAAAACTAAATTCTCAGATTTTTCAATCTATTTATGAACCTCAAATTGGCTAATGAAAATCCACAAATAAATATTTAAACAAACTCTTAATCAAAAGGTAACTTTACTTATTTTATTCAATAAAACTATTCACCATAATAGATCTAGTAAACATGAAAATACACGCTAAAAATCCATCATAAAATTAGTCAATCATGGTTTAATCAATATTCATACACAAATATAATTCAACATACATTCTAAAGAGGAAAGAAGAAAAAGAAAGATTCTAATAACAATGAGAAACCTAGATCCAATACCACAAATGGTTTGGATGACGTTTCCTTCCCTAAAAGCTTGATATCCAATCTTCAATGGCTTCTTGCAACCTTAGAATTGGTTCTCTTGCCTCTTAGAATGTGGAAAAATTCCAAAAATCTTAATATGTTTCGTAGTAAATCGAATATTGAATTTTATGTAAGTTGGAAACCAAATAGAGTATTTATAGGTGTAAAGGTTACAAAAAATTTGGGCTCCTAACATAAATTTCCCCACCATGGCATAAGGCTAAAACTAAGTGCCATAGTAAAAACAAAGACCAATGCATTGCAGCACCAATTTTTTCGCACCGCGACACATTGCAATTTCTCTATCCCATACAAAAACCCGAGGGTTGTACGCCGTGGAACAAATTTTCTTCTTTTGTGGCACAACTTGTTTGTTGTGTCTTCATATGTACCCCTTTGAGTGCTTCAAGTGTTCTATCTTCGAGTGTTTGCATTATTAACTCTTTGAAGCTCAAAACACCTAAAATACATCAAAATATACCTGTGATTCTGAAATAATAGATTTATGCAAATAATTAAATAAAAAAATTTTAATTAAATCTATTTATGGCTAATAAGAGCAATAAATCCCGAAATTTAGTGCTTTTCAAGCACTCATCACAACCCTCAACCAACTTCTTTTTATACTCTAACAAGCAAAGCAATCTAAAAACTAAAAGAAAAATAAATAAACTAAACTAAACTAGACTAACCTAAATCACTTCCAACGATTGTCATGGTTGTATTTAGCATATGTAACAAGTCTTTTAACTCTTAGGTGGCCCTAATGGACAAGTTATAGTATCGTGAGGGCTTCTAGTGATGATACCAACAAACATCTTAAGATACTAAAACTACATGCTCAAATCAATCCTTGCATACGTCTCAAAAATTATTCATGACAATGGCATATGAAATAGTTGCAAATCACTTAATCTCAAAAATAGTCCAAACATCATATCCACTTTCGTAATTGGCTCTTGAACAAACAATCAAACCACAAACCAATTAGTTGCAATATCAAATTGTGCTATGCATGACATTAATAGATTGCATTTTAGTTCTCAAGATTGTGAAAATAAGATATGAACGAGAATTGCAATCACAAACTCCATAGGCTTCCCTTTCAAATCCATCTCCACTATTGTAGAAACCATAATTACCTTGAATCAATAGGACTTCATGAAGCTTGTAATGTTGGGCTAAGGTGTGAGATTACAGATAAAAGTATTTAGCATTTTTAGAGTAACACCCTAATTTAAGTTTTTCAATAACGCACAAACTCACTAAACTTTTCCAACCAAATGTTTTCTTCTTTCTTTCTATTTCATATCCATGTTTCCCTTTAACCTTTGTTTAATTTATCTCTCCCTTTGTATCTATTGCTTATTATTATTATTATTATTATTACCTTTTTTTTTCACTTTTTTATTTTTTTATAAGCAAGAGACATATAACTCCCCTCCAATTTAAATGCTTATGAAAAACTTGTTGATAACTCTACAAAATTAGAGTTAATTTTCCACTTTTAGGATAACTATTTGTATTATTTTGTACTTAAAATAATCAAAATGGCTTAATATTTGTTTAATTGAGCTAATGTAGGAAAATGGTAGGAAACAGAGCGAAAACGAGTGAAAATGGGCAAAAGGGGACATAATCAGCACAGTCAACCTTGAGCCACGGTAGTGGAAATTTTGAGCTACGGTATATATCTTTTTAGAGGCCAACCTGAGAGCTTGGGGCTGCGGCAGTGGAATAGAGCCGCGGCTTGCCTAAGTGTAAATGCAACTCGAGAGCCTTCGGCCGCGGCGGTGATTTACCCTAGCCACAACGCGCATAGTTGTCTAGAATTTTTCGAGCAATTGGGCCATGGTGCTCACTTATTTGGGTTGCAGCGCGTGTTGATATGTGCTTGAAAAAGTGCCTAATTTCCAACATTCCTATTTGGACTAGTTTCCTATTGGCACTATGACTTCTACTTGGACTACAATTGCTTATGACCTACAACTCTTAGCCTATAAATACAACTCTTAAGCAACCAAGCAACGAGATTCACACATTCCACCACTAACCTATATAATTTATAAAAAGAGGCAGCAATTTACAGAATGAGGCTTGACAAGAGGAGGATTCAAGATTAAAGGTATTGGAGTTTAGTTCCACCAAAGTGACAGTTGATGGAGATTGATTTTTGGAGTGACCAAGAAGATTGGTTTTATCTTTCTTTACCCTTTTATGTTAATTTATTCTCTTGTATTTTAACTCAATATTTTTTAGACTTTATTGAATATTTTATGGAGCCAAACTTGTTGTTAGGATTCTCTTGAACTCAATATTTTTATATAATAATTTAGATTATTCTTCCATTCTGTTGTGATTCTAAATTTAATTATATTATTCAATATGATCTACTTGCAATTAATTATCTAATTAACAATTATACCATAGAGGCTATTAGATAGCTTTAAGAAAAGTATCTATTTGCTTGTTTTGATTGAATTGCATGTATAGTTTCTAGGCTGAGAGGTACAATTCTGTGGATGTGATCTTTAATTAACGTTCTTAATAAATAATAGTTTAATCTAGTTAGCCTAAGAGTATGATTAGGTTAGGTTATTATATTATTTAGTTTACTTGAAAGAGGAATGTAAGTGTAACACTCCGATAATTCGATTATTAAATTAACCCAAAAATGAAATTTATCATTTATAATAAAAGGAAACAATGTAGTCCATAATTAAAAGAAATTATTCATTAAGCACTTGAAAAGCCACCCGTTTGAATTTTAAAACTAAAAGTCATAATTACTCATAATTCATTTAAATAGAAACCTAATAATAAAAGTTCAACTTCCTAAGGGAACCCTTAAGGACTAGGGAATGTGCCAAATCCCTCTCATGTTTTATCTGAAAGATGGTGAATAAATATTGGGGTGAGTGATACTACTTAGTAAGCAAACTTTATCATACATGAAATAATAAGCATTCACAGCAACAACGATTTAACATCATGCCATACTCTAGTTATACATGATCATGAAAATGAATATGTAAAACGTGGTTATCATCCAATCAAAACTTTATTTTTCTCAATGTAATTTATCTTTATCATTTTATTTTTATAAAATGCCTTGACTTCTTGTAACAATTGTGGAGCCAAAACAATGTCAATATGTCACCCGTCGGTGATTGGCACGCATGAAGGGTAAATACAAGTGTGCCAAATATCGATGGAGCATAACTGGAATTTCATAAAAATTCTCACATGTACAAATACGTCCATACCTAATGCTAAGGAACCAAAGGCCCTTGGATATCTAAGTAAGTTAGGGACATGTCCCTCATACAGCCCAAACAAATACAATATGCTCCCATTCAAAGTCAAATCAAAATGATTGTCAAAGGCATTCTACCAAAATATTTTTCACAAAAATTGTTTGCTTTAAAAAAAATAAAGACTTTTCAATATCAAAACTTTAAAGTTATGTGAACATGCACATAACAAACACAAGTTTATGCAATTGACCTTACACACACGAACCATCAATATGAACTCTATCTACCACAAGATAACAAGCTTAGCATATAATACAGACATACAAGCATACAAACATAACAATCTGACCACTTAATATTTCAAGTATAATTAATTTACTGACCTCAATATAGTAACTTAAGCCAAGTCTAGACCAACTTTTGTGTGCTCCTAGCATATTTCAAAATCAAAGAACACCTAAATTATTAGTGCCTATTTTTTTTTTTTATAGTTGCTGTTTTCAAATTGTAAGTTCCAAATTGCAGTCATACTATCAAAGACTATTAATGTTTTTTTTTTTTTTTTTTTGTTCTAATACATAGGTATCAAATATTTACTGTCCAAGGTTATATAACTCATGATTAACATCTATATAAATCAATTGTTTTTCTTTCTAATTCTTTAAAAATATGATTTCAATTTTTTTTAAAACTAGTACACAAAATGCATACATCCTACTCTTAACATTTTTATTAAAAAAATTCAAGTTAATTTTTAAAAACTGATTTTTTTACATACGATAAACATATATAATATTACACATAAAAAGTTTCATATAATTTACAGATCAATTTCATAGGTAAAATTGAGTTCGAATTGAACTATAACAATCTGTCTTTTAAATTTTTAGCACTAAACAAATTAAATAAAAAAATTAATTAAAATTTAAATATTTATCCAAACATCACGAAATTTTATCAAGTTAATTCTAACACATATATAATTATTTTTTCAAAATCTTACTCGATTATGAAGTCCCAAATACCATTAACAAAACTAGAATTTCAGAGTAACACTGTCACGAATTTCATTTTTAGCATAAAAGTTTAAACTTCGTAAAACCATAAAAAATTAAATACAAAATATAAAGAAATGATTCAAAAGATGATCATGTCTAATAATTGAAATAAAATTTTCAGGTTCCAATTTCAATAATAGAATATAGAAAATAATATAAGAACTTGAGTTGCTCAGAATTTGGCAAATTTATAGTTGGAACTTCAAAAATTCATAGAAAAATAAATATGTAGAAATATTTGACAAAAAAATATTCATTAGAATCGTTGAGACATCTAGTTTAATGTAAAAATAAATTTGAATTTAAAAATATAAAAAAATTACAGAACAATTACTGCTGTTGAAAATTCAGTAAATAATAACGTAAAAATTTCTTGTAAAACATCCCAACAATACCAATCATAACTTTAAGCCTACAATCTCCCAAGATTATATTTTTATCAAGTTCTTATCTTAAAATATAAAATATTTAATAAAAAATATTAAGAAGAAATTAAAGAATAATGGTGGTGATGAATTACCTATGATACCTTTCTTAATCATTGAAAGGCTAACAATAATATTTCCAAAGATTTGATCTTAAGTTAATTAAGAAGGTTTAACCCTTTTTGTTGTGGTTGTTGTTAAGAAGAAGAACGTAAGAACTATTGGGTTTCATAACCTAGATATAATATTCTTATTAAATATAACCTATTATCTTATTATCATAATTATATCTTAAATGCATTATTTTTGTGGAGCTTATCCTTACATGATCTACCAAATCTTTTTTTTTTTAATTCATACTTATCCAAACTATTGTTTTAATATATTAATAATTTTTTTTTAGGATATTACAAGCATAGGTTAGAGTCAATTGATCATATAATTTGTTTGGCAATTATTTGGGATGGTGGATTCCTATTACTCTTTAGTGCTTAATTTGTTAGTATGGTTGTGTGGGATCCAATAGTGTAATATTAGGTTTTTGTTGTTTTTATTATTTTATTTATATTTTCATTAGCCTAAATTATTTAGTATAATTGTAGTTTGATACTCAAATACTTATTAATCCAATCCTCGTGGGTTCGACAACTCTTGTTTTTAAAAATACTTATTACTTGTATACTAACTCGTGCACTTGCGAATTTAGCGTGTCGCTTGTGTTACATTGACTATTCTTATCACTAAGGGTAGGACAATGTATATTTTTGGCTCATAGAGATAGGTTATTGTAGGTTTAAGAAAAAAAAAACTTATAAAGTTAAATTATATCCTAATTAAGCTCAAAAAGGGTAACTATGGATGAAACAATATTAACAGACTTGAAAAGTTCAAACGGTCCAATAATGGCCTAAATCACTTCTTAAATAATATGTAGTTTTATTATTTTGCCTCAATGGTTTTTCAAGTAAGTTCTAGAGTTTGTTAAGACTTAAATTATATCATGAACATGCATAAACAATCCAAAATAGTGACACTAACCAAACAAACTACCACATACCACAAAAGCCTCAAACTAGATGAATCTAACACTTTTATGTCTTTTTACTTAGGTGAAAATTAATATCTTTCACATATCATTGTTATTAAAATCATATTAATGTCATAAACTTCTAAATTGATTAGAGTAGACTCAACATTATCCTAATAAAAATCCTACAAACAAGTACAAAAATTAAAAATTAAATCTAATTCATGGTCATAGAAATATTTTCCCCACCTCCAACCTAATTCCTACATTGTCCTCGATGTACTAAAGAAAAACAAAGAAAATTAAGTTAAAGAGAGAAGAAGTTACCTTCTTTTGTATACTCATTATCTGTGCATTCAATTATGCTTCGATGCACCACTCCTTGCCTTTCTCATGTTTCAGCATTTAGCTCTCAAAGGGCATTACAAGTAGGACTCCAAAAATTTGCATCAAAAGTCAGAGGTAAAATTAGGATTTTTAAAAGAATGAAAGAATACATTAAAATGTGTAAAAAATGTATATAAGTTGTTCTCCTGCTAATACATAAAGTTACGCCGACCATAGCTCTAGGTTTATCATGCCGTGGCACTGTTGTAAATATATAATCTGGGCCAAAAATTCATGAGTGACTCGCTGTGTCACAAAAAATATTGTGCCGCAGCACAAATGCTCAGCAATTTTTTTAATCAAAATTAATAGAAAATAAATTCTACCTAGAACATAAAAATAAAAATAAAAATAAAAATAAAAATAAAATACTGAACTAGAAATGTTACCAATAGGTATCTCCCATCAAGGGCTTAGTTTAAAGTCTTAACCAGATGCGACTTGTCACTTGTCAAGGGGGTTGAAATGTAAAGTTGACCTGTCTATCCCACCTTTATCTTTCTCAAAACAAGTTTTTGTATTGCAAGTTGAGTTTTTGTAGTTAGAACTCTTAGTGCGTTCTTTGTAAGCATCATCCCAGCTTAGGTCTATCAATTTGTCCTTCCTTTTTTATTCAATGTTTGGAGCCACATTTTTGTTACCTATACTGTCATGAAATTTAACGTCAGAAAGAGTAGTGGAGGGTTGAAGATTTTCAAGTTGTACAATCTCTCCTAAGACTGTCATTGATAACCTTCTATTATGCACCTCCATAGTTGTCTTGATCGTGGCCATAAATGTTCTACCAAGAAAAATTGCATGCTCATTGCCCTTAGGTGAGTTGTTCTCCATCTTAAGCACCACAAAGTCCATGGGCACAATAATCTTCTCCATCTGTACTTGATGTGATAAATTTAGTACTCGCAAGTATACGAATCATTCGTAGAAAAGTGACAAGCAACTTCCAAGGTCGGTCTCTCAAGGAATTGCAGTGGTTCTAAATAACCGTCTTCCTAATCTAAATAGAGTTCTAACGCAAATAAAACACTAATTAAATAGAGTTCTAGTGAAACTAAAACTCTAAGTAACTAGAGTCCTAAACCCAGTAAAACTGTAAAAAAATGTTTGTTTTGTGACGAGATCAATGCTACGAACAATTAAACGAAAACAATATCGCAAGTTAACAATCAATTCAAATAGCTTAAAAATCAATGGAGGATGTATGGATGTTTAGTTTGGTTGGCCATGCTTGCATCGAAAAGTAATGGTGAAATAACATTAACGTTCTAATAAACAATTTTATCGGCCTTCCTTTTAATTACGAGACTACTTACGGTCAGGATAAATCTCTTTGTTGATTAACTAATTAATATCCTACGATCGGGTATATCAAATAGCAATCAAATTATGCGCAAGGAAATAAATGCCAATCAAACTAATGCTATGACTAAGTCACTAATTTGAAGCTTTGATTAAGTGTTTCGGAATAAAGTTAAGGTGATGTTCCTAAAACTCTATCCTCAGATCTTTCCACCTAACTATGAATATTAAATTGGCCCATGAAAATTCATAATTAAATATCTAAACATGCTCTTAATCAAAAGGTAATTTATTTATATTAATTCAATAAAACATTCACCATACACAATTCTAGCAAACATGGCAACACAAACTAAACATCCATAATGAAATTAGCCGCTCATGTTCATATTAAAATTCATAAACAAATATAATATGATCATACACTTCAACGAAAGAAGAAGAAAATATAATTCTATAACAACAAGAAAAACCTAGATCTAAATACCGCTTATGGATGGGATAGCGTTCTTCTCCAAAAGCTTGATCTTCGATTGTCAACGGCTTCCTTGGATCCTTAGAATGGTTTCTCTCGCTCGTTGAGTGTGGAAAAACTCCTAGAACTGAATGAATCTCTTGTTTGGTCGCAAAATTATTGTGTGTAAAAGTTGTATTCGAGTTGTGTGTAAGGGGGAGTCTAGGGGGGTATTTATAGATGTAAGGGTTTACACAAATCCTGATTGCAATAGGAATAGGTGTGCCGCGGCATACATTTTTCCCACCGCGGCACAACACAAATTCTGGAAATAATGGTCAAAACCCGAGAGCTCCCCGCCGCGACATGCCGTTTCCTCGCCGCGGCGCGTGTTGCCTTTCCTTTCTTCATATTTACCGCCTTACATATGTGATGACTCGTTATGTAAGGCTTACATATTTGACTTGTTTTGCCTGTAACTCATGATCCGAGCACCGTAAGTGTTCCGTCTTTGCATGCTCGCATTATTCAACTCATTTGATGCTAAAAACACTTGAAATGCACTAAAACATACCCGTGACTCCGAATTGATAGATTTATGAAATTAATCGAATAAACAACAAATAATAAATCTATTTTTAAACAATTAAGCGTAATAAATCATGAAATATTAGTGCTTTCCGAGCACTTATCACAACCCCCAACCAGCTTCTTGCTAGTCTCTAGCAAGAGGAGCGATCTAAAAATTAAAATAAAATGAATAAACTAAACTAACCTAAATCACTTCCGTAGATTGTCACAGTTGCATTTAGCATATGCAACAAGCCTTTAAACCCCTAGGTGGCCCTAGTGGACGAGTTATAGTCTCATGAGTGTTTCCAGTGATGATACCCGCAAACATCGTAACTAACAAAAATAAATAAAGACTCTAAACATACTTGAATCAATCCATGCATATGTCTCAAAAATTGTTAACAACGAATGGCATACAAAATAGTTAAAAATCACTTAAGCTCAAAAACAGTCCAAATATCAAACCCATTTTAGTAATCGAATTTCGAACAACCAATCAAACCATAAGCCCATTAGTTACACTATCTGATTATGTCATGCATGATATTCATAGATTACATTTTAATATCTCATAAATGTGCAAATAAAATATGAATGAGAATTTTGCACTTCCAACCTCCATATGCTTACTTTTCAAATCCATCTCCACTAATATAGAAATCAAACTACCTAAAATCAATAGGACTTCATTAAGCTTGCAAAGTTGTGGTTAGGTGTGCGATTATGAAAGTACGGAAATGATATTTTCACTAGGATAAGAGTACTTTTTATTTCACAAACTTATTTTCAACTTTCTCCACCAAGTGTTCTTTTTCATCCTCCTATAAATTCCATATGTCCCTTGGATCTTTTTACTTGATTTTCTTTCTTTACTTTTCTTGCTTATTATTTCAATCATCATCATTTTTATTTTATTTTATTGTGATGAAGCAAGATAAATACAACATAATTGCTCATGAAAATTAAATATTATATTGAGTACTCTTATCACTAAGGGTAGTATAACGTATGTCAATGTTGAGTTCAAGGGTGTACTATGGATAAAATAATACGGGGAGGCTTGAAAAGTCCAACGGTCCAAAGATGGCCTAAATCACTTTCTAAGTGGAATTTGATTCTATCATTTCGCTTTAATGAGTTTTCAAATGAATTCTAAAGCTTGTTGAGACTTAAAACATATCATGAACATACACACATTACACAAACCAAAATAGTCATACTAACCATACAAACTACCACATATACCACAAAATCCTCAAACTAGATGAATCTAACATTTATGTGTCTCTTTACTTAGCTAGAAATTTAATTTCTTTCATATATCGCCGTTATTACAATCACATTAATATCATGGATTTCTGGATTGACTCAAGTAGACACGAAACTAAAATAAAATTCAAGTGACAAAAATTAAAATTTTAAAATTTGGTCTAATTTCATGCTCATGGAATATTTTTCCCACCCCCAACCTAATTTCTACATTGTCCTCAATGTTAAAAAGAAAAACAAAAGAAATTAAGAAAAAGAAGTGAGAGAAGTTACCCCCCTTTCGTATGAGATTGTGTACACTACACTTATGCTTCGGTTCATTATTCCTCGGTTTTCTCATGAAGAAACATTTAGTGTGCAAGAAACATGTATGAATCCTCAAAGTATATGCATCACAATTTAAATCCAAATTTAAATTTTAACTAAATCAAATGAAAAATAGAAAACATTAAACAAAATAAATAAGTCTTAAACAAACCAAATAAAGGAAAAATAAAAGAAAATAACATAAAAAGAAAATTAGTCCAAAAGAAAATGAAAATAAAAATAAACCAAAGAAAAATTACAAATAGGAGGCTCAGTCCTCCATGTCTTCGGGTTGCTCATTGTCCTCCTAGGGTTGGTCCACCGGTGGTTCAAAAGTAAAGTCATGTCTCGGATATTGCGGAGGTGGCTCGAATTGGGTGAGGTCTATTCCACTGTGTGTCAATTGGCAGCTAATCATTTGGTGGAGTAGACCTTGGTACTCATGTTGATATTTCATGTGATGACTGAGCCACGCTTGTTGTTGGGTTTGGTATTGACGCATTTCATATTGATATTGATGCTTTATTAACCTTCGCTTCTAGGTTTACCAACCTGCCTCTTGTAGAAGCGTTCTTGGAAGAATCACCCTTCCTACTTCCTTGCCCAGCCTTGGTTCCGCTTGTTAGGTGTTGCATGTAGGCAAAGGTTAATGTTTCACCCGGCTGCAATAAGACCTCGCCCGTGTCGTATTGAACTCCGTGTTTGACACATAGGGCGGTTATGAGTTGGGGAAAGAAATAGCTAATGTTGTGGTGCTCAGCTGAGTACACAACTCTCTGTTGTATGACCATTCCCACGTCTACGGAGCGCTCAGTCTCTATGGCAAATTGCAATATAGCCCGTTACCGATTGATTGTACTGTAATGCTGAGTCGGCATTAACCTAGAGCAAACAAAGTATTGCCAAATTTGGGAATGGGTCCTTAGGTGCTTGGCTTGAAAAATATTTACCTTATCCCCCTTGTATTCCCACTCACCGTAACCATCGGTTAGGGTATTAATCACTTCATCGTAATCAACCTACATTAAGTACTTTCATACGCGCTGTTTTGAATGTCCCTTAACCTATAATACGAGTTGATCATAGTCCTATTAAAGGGGACTTCAACGCCCCTCACCCAAACCATTCCATCTCTCACTTCTGGGACATTCGCATAGAATTCCCGAACCAGTGAACTCACACCCGCCTCCGGGGAGTATGCAAATTTTTTCCATCCTAATCTCTCAATTATATCAGAAATTCCCATTACACCTACTTGGCCAAATTCCATACCTCTCTCATTTACGAATCCTTTATTTCTTTTAGCGGCACCTTCGTACCGCTCTTGCGCTTCTCGGCTAACAAACCGAGAGGCGTCATAAGTCCTATCCTCAGCCACTTTTCCCTTTCCTTTTGAGCGACTACTTTCACCAGCCTTCCTTTTTGGGGCCATTTCAATTCTTAGACTAAATAAATTTAACCCACAAATTAAGTTCAGAAATTGCAGAAAAACCCCCAAAAATTTGCTCCCCTCTTATCCAAAATTCTCACTTAATTCCAAATTTTAGACAAAATTCACAATTTCTAGAAAATTATTACTGAATTGAAGCAAAAATGTGACGAATTTTACCTCTTTGGAATGCAATTGAAGTCTTGAAGAAAAACCCCCAAAATTTTGCTTGAAACCCTAATTCTTGAAATGTAGAGGAACTTGATCTTTGGAGCAAATCTTCTGAAATTGATGGATGAAAAGGTGTTAGCAATGTTGGATTGAAGAATTGGTGGAGTAAAGTTCAAATTTTGGTGAGTATTTTGGAAGAAATTGGAGAGGAGAGTGGAGAGAAAATGTGAGAAAGTGAGGGAAAATTTTGAGAGAAAAATTTGAAATGATTTTGGTTTTGCCCGAGTGCCCTTTTCTGCCCATTTTTTAGAGGCACACTGCGGATACATTTTTCCCCACCACGGCACGGTTAAAATTTTAGAAATTGTGCGCAAAACAAAAATTCCCTCACTGCAGCACAAATATTTTCGGCCACAACGCGCACATGTTTTTGAAAATTTTGGTCCGAGACAAAAAGTTCCTCACCGAGGCAGAAATATTCCTCGCCGCGGCATGGATTTTTTTTTTAAAATTTGTTTTAAAATAGGAAGTTCCACGCCGCGGCACAAATTTACCCCGCCGCGGCGCACACACTATTTTTGAAAATTTTTGATTTTTTAGAAAATTTGAAAACGTGCAACGCATCCACCCTCAACCAAAACTTGGGAATGTCCTCATTTCCTTGAAAAACTTTTAAAAATAAAAATACGATAAAAATAATAAAAAAATAGAAACAACGAAAGAAATACAATACCGAATGGGTGCCTCCCATTAAGGGCTTAGTTTAACGTCTTAGCAAGACGTGGCTTCCCTCGTGTCTATTAATCGAGGAGACGTATTGTTTCGATGCTTTTAAAATTATTGTCTCCTTCTAAGTATGGCTTGACACGATGCCCGTTTACCTTGAATGGTTCTTGTGTTTTCGGACTGAGCAACTCGATTACTCCGTGTGGAAGTACGTTTGCAATTGTGTACGGTCCGCTCTACCTAGAATGAAGTTTTCCTGGAAACAAATGTAAACGTGAATTATATAATGGAACTTTCATTCCAGGAATGAAATACTTACCGAGGAGCTGTTTGTCGTGATAGCGCTTAGTACGCTCCTTGTAGATTTTGGCATTTTCGTAAGCTTCATCCCGAATTTCCTCAAGTTTGCTCAGTTGGAGTAGTCATTTTTCCCCAGCATTTTCCATGTCCATGTTGAGCTTCTTAATTGCCCAATAAGCTCTATGTTCTAGCTCAATGGGTAAGTGACATGCTTTACTAAAAATTAACCAGTAGGGACTCATACCAGTTGGAGTTTTGTACGCTGTACGATATGCCCACAAGGCATCATTCAATTTAATTGACCAATCACTCCTTGAGGGGCGCACTGTGCGTTCCAATATCCCTTTGATCTGTCGGTTGTTCACTTCCACTTGTCCCGAAGTTTGAGGATGGTATGGGGTAGCCACTCTATGAGAAATGTTATACTTTTTTAAAAGCCCATTGAAGAGTCTATTGCAAAAGTGGCTGCCTCCATCACTAATGATCGCTCTCGGTGTACCAAATCTGCTAAAAATGTTATCCTTCAAAAATTTAACAACAACGTTAACGTCATTAGTTCTAGTGGGTATCGCTTTTACCCACTTTGAAACATAGTCAACTGCGACTAATATGTAAGTGTAGCCAAAAGATGGGGGAAACGGACCCATTAAATCAATTCCCCACACGTCAAACAATTCTACTACAAGATTAGACGTCAAAGTCATTTCGTTACACTTACCTCTGTTACCGGTCTTTTGACATCTATCACATCTCATACAAAACATGTTAGCATCTTTAAATAATGTAGGCCAATAAAAACCAGATTGTAATACCTTTAGGGCCATTTTCTTACCACCAAAATGGCCCTCGCAATGTAGCTCATGGAAAAAGGTTAAGATGCTCTCATGTTCCTCTTCGGGCACACACCTCCGGATGACTTGATCTTGACATAACTTGAAAAATTACGGGTCATCCCAAAAGTATTGCCTACAAACACTGAAAAACCTTTTCTTTTCCTGAAAAGTAATGTTAGGTCTCAAAATACCACTAGCCAAATAATTAACGATGTCACCATACCATGGATTCGGACCTATTGTAAACAATTGTTCAACAGGGAAGGTTTCAATGATTGTATCCTTACTTTCAGCTTCAACATGTTCATACTCAGTAATTAACCTAGACAGATGATCAGTTACTACATTTTCAGTACCTTTCTTGTCTTTGATCTCTAGGTCAAATTCTTGTAAAAGTAGGATCCACCTAATGAGTCTAGGCTTAGCATTTGGTTTAGTCAATAAATATCTCAAAGCAGCATGATCCGAATGAATAATAACTTTAGTTCCTACCAAGTAAGACCTAAATTTATCAAGTGAAAACACAACAGCCAATAGCTCTTTTTTAGTAGTGATGTAGTTAATTTGGGCATCATTGAGTGTTTTGCTCGCATAATATATAACATGTAATCGTTAATCCACTCTTTGCCCTAAAACAGCTCCTATAGCATAATCAGACGCATCACACATGATTTCAAATGGTAAAGACCAATTAGGAGCTACAATTATAGGTGCAGAAATAAGTCTATCTTTTAAAGCATTAAAAGTAGCAAGGCATTCATCATCAAAATCAAACAAAGTATCTTTGGACAATAGATTACATAATGGATGACTAATTTTGGAAAAATCTGATAACTCTAATTTATTAGAGTATTATTAGCTCTTATTCATAAATACTTGCTTGTTAATTTGGGAATATCCACACATTATAATCATTTATACACTATTTGTGGATTTTGTGATTTAAATGAATTCTTTGATAATAAATTCAAAATAATTATGAAATGTGTCAAAAAGAATTATATTTTGATGTGCACTCATTATATTTTCATTGCCCTTGCAGGAAATAAAGAAAACAACAAAGAAAATGCAAAAATACAACAGCATTACTGCAGCAAAACCATACCAGAAAAACAACGCAGAAAACAGAGGCTGACTTGGAATTAAAATTTAAAGGCTGATTTGGACTCTCAACAAAAGGACAATTTTGGGCTTTCATTAACTCACCTTTTTAGGGATAATATTGGAAATTAAAACACCCAAAATTGTCTCCAATTAAACCTAAAGCTAAATACACAATTGAGGGGCTGATTTCACCAGTTTTTGTGCGGCAGCAGTTAGGGCAAAAACTGGACAGCTCTGGGCAGAATTCTGGGAGCAAAATAAATCCAAATATATAGCAGAATCTGGGCAGCAGCAAGGGCAGACGTGAGGCAGAAAATACAAGGCAGATTTGGGCACCAAAACTGCAGAAAAACGAGTAGCAAAACAGAGAGGAACAGAGCACAATTTCAGATCAGATTTGGGACGCAAAACAGAGCACAACTTCGCAGCAGATTGGGACGCAAAACAGGGGAAGCAAGAGGGATCTGGAAAGAGACCAATTGAAGGCTTGATTTACAAGAACAATCATTGAAGAAACAAGAGAGATTAGAGATTTTGAATCCAATTGATTGAGATTAAATAAAAGGGGGTTTTATTAAATTATTCCTTCTTCTATTCTTCTTTTATTGTTTTTCCAAATCTCTATAACTCTATGAATCTGATGTTGACCATGGATGATTTGATGTTTAATTTTATAAATATGCTTGGCTAAATTTTCATTCAGTTAGGGTTGTGGATGTGCGAGCGTATGTAGACTTTGTGCTTTAATTTTATAAACTTGTGCTTTGCTTGGTAAAGGGTGCTAGTTATTCTATGCTTGATTAATTGATTTATTCTTATTGATTGTTTGATCAACAATTGATAGGTTGGTAGACTAAAATTGAATCTGGAAAGGTTAATTTAAGTTGGATAAAGCTAGAATAGTGTGAAGAAATTAATATAGGAATATATAATTATCTCACATAACTCAAAAGAATTTGTGCATGAACGTTGTTCTTAGATTCAGTTTTGCATAGGAATATGTTTCATTGAGTCATAGAATATATAAACATTGCAGATTCGGAAGAATCCTTTGTGAATTTTTGCAATTCTAGTTACTGGTATACTTTGCTGCAGCATTGCTGCAGCAACGCAGTTTGTCTACATCACTTGTCACATTCGCAATCCTAACTGATTTATCTACTTGCGATTCTTGATATTTCTCTCGTTAAACTTTGTTTCAGTATTTTCACTCTTGTTCCCTCGTATTATTTATTTTATTTTATTTATTTTATTTTAATAAACAAAAACACAAAAAACATTGATTTTAATAGTTAATTTTTACGATATTTTCTAGTATTCCAATCTCCATGGGAACGATCTTTCTTATCATTATATTACTTGTTTGCGACAAGTGCACTTGCGTAAAATTATATACACTATTGTGGGCAACAAGTTCTTGGCGCCGCTGCCGGGGATTGGCAACGTTAGAAATTATTCGTAGAAATCGACTTTTGTTTTTATTTAATTTTTGTTATCTAACATCTCTTCTGTGTCTTTTGTATGAGCAGATTTTGCGACAAGGATATCCTACCCTTTGATCCCGAAATTGAACGTACTTTCAGACTAAGAAGAAGAGAACAACAAGGTTTCGCTCAGATTGAAGATATGGCACAAGCAGGGAACGGAAACAATGGCCATGAACAGAATTTAAACAATGCAATCAATGTGATACCTCCAATGGATGATAGGGACAAAGCTTTGAATGAATATGCATTGCCCATGCTAGAAGGGTTAAATCCAAGCATCACAAGACCAAATATTCAAGCAACTCACTTTGAGTTAAAACCGGTGATGTTTCAGATGCTACAAACAGTTGGGCAATTTAGAGGGTTACCTACAGAAGATCCTCATCTACATCTCAGGTTATTTATTGAAGTCAGTGATTCATTTAAATGGACAGGGGTAACCGAGGAAGCGTTTAGGCTCAAATTATTTCCTTATTCCTTAAGAGATCGCGCTAAAGCATGGCTTAACTCCTTACCACCTGACTCTATTGCAACTTGGAATGACTTAGCTGAGAAATTCTTGATGAAATACTTCCCACCAACAAAGAATGCTAAATTGAGAAATGACATCACCTCCTATCAACAATTGGATGGAGAATCTCTATATGAAGCTTGGGAAAGATTTAAAGAATTGTTAAGGAAATGTCCTCACCATGGTATACCTCATTGGATCCAAATGGAGACCTTCTACAATGGTCTCAATGCTCAAACGAGAACAATTGTTGATGCATCTGCTAATGGAGCTCTTTTAGCCAAGTCTTATAATGAAGCCTATGATCTACTTGAGAGGATGGCCAGCAATAATTACCAATGGCCAATGGATAGAGTAGCAACTGCAAAAAGAGTGGTTGGTGTATATGAGGTTAATGATGTTACGGCTCTTACAGCTCAGGTTTCATCCTTGGTTAATCTCTTGAAAAATCAACTTGTGACAGCAAATGTGAATTCAATCCAAGACTCAAGAATTTCATGTGTCTACTGTTCAGGACCTCATGTGTTTGATAATTGCCCTTCAAATCCTGAATCAATTTGTTTTGTGAATGATGTAAACAGGAACCACAATTCGTACTCTAACGCATATAACCCAGGGTGGAGGCAACACCCAAATTTCTCTTGGAACAATCAAGGTGGTGGTCAAGCTAACCATACCATGCCTAACCGACCTACATTCCCACCAGAATTTCAGCAACAACCACAAGGAAATCAACCGAATGAACCATCTAGCTCGTTGGAATCTTTACTCAAACAATACATGGCTAAGAATGATGCAATCATTCAAAGTCAAGCTGCTTCAATGAGGAATCTAGAAAATCAAGTGGGACAGCTAGCTAATGAACTTAGGAACCGTCCACAAGGTGCACTTCCAAGTGATACCGAAACTCCAATGAGAGAAAGAAAGGAATTTTGCAAAGCCATTACTCTAAGGAGTGGAAAAGAATTAGAGGGACCAAATGGACAGAAAATAAGTCAAAAGGGGAACATTTCAACCCAAGATAAGGAGGAAAAAGAGCAAGACAAATCTGAAGCAGTTCTGAAAAACTCAGAAAATTCTGGTACCCAAAATGCTACAGCATTGCTGCAGCAAAGTTCCCAGCAGCACAGACCACCTCCACCATTCCCTCAAAGATTTCAGAAACAGCAGCAAGACCTTCAATTCAGGAAATTTTTGGATGTTCTTAAGCAACTTCATATCAACATTCCATTAGTGGAAGCCTTGGAACAAATGCCAAATTATGTCAAATTCATGAAAGATATCCTGACCAAAAAGAGACGATTTGGCGAATTTGAGACAGTTGCCTTAACAAGTGAAAGTAGTGCTATGTTACAGAACAAACTTCCTCCTAAGCTCAAGGATCGTGGGAGTTTCACAATTCCATGCTCTATAGGTAATCAATATTTTGGCAAGGCTTTATGTGATTTGGGAGCAAACATTAATTTGATGCCCTTGTCAATTTTTAAGAAGTTGGGGATTGGTAAAGCATGGCCTACTACAGTCTCTTTACAACTAGCGGATTGATCCATTGCTCATCCTGAAGGAAAAATTGAAGATGTCTTGGTGAAAGTGGATAAATTCATCTTCCCAGCGGATTTTATTGTACTTGACTATGAAGAAGACAGAGAAGTGCCTATTATTTTGGGAAGACCATTCTTAGCTACAGGCCGAACTTTGATTGACGTTCAAAAAGGAGAATTAACTATGAGAGTTCAAGATGAACAAGTCACTTTCAACGTGTTTAAAACCATGGAATCTCCCAATAATGTTGAAGAATGCTCATCCATTTCAGTTGTGGATTCTCTGGTATCTAAAGAACCTGAAAAATGTGGCTATAATGATTCTCTACAAATTTTATCGCAATATGATTCCGATTGTGAAGAGGAAATTGAGGAGAAATTACCTTGGTTGGAATCAGGTTCTAATACATACAAAACGGAAAATAAAGTTCAATTTCTAGACTTTTTATCTCCAGACTTCAATCTTCCTAAATTTTCAGTTGATGAGCCACCAGATTCAAATTCCTATCAAAAGAAGACATTTTTCCATAATTTGAAGTTCTACTATTGGGATAGGCCATTCTTGTTCAAACAATATGCAGACCGAAAGATTAGAATGTGTATTCCCGAAGATGAGATGGTGAATATTTTGCAACAATGTCAGTCCTATCGAGAAATTAAGAGGATCTTAAAGAACAATGTTGGTCTAAGTCAAAAATATTGGAAATGTTGGTCCAAGAAAAAATTTCAAGCTAATGGCCAACACATTAGACATTATTGGCGAGAAATTCTTGAAAGGGAGCATACCTCCATTCCACTCCCAGACCCATGACTACAAGCAAAGTCGGGCTGTTGACTCTAACACAAGCACTCATGGGAGGCAACCCATGTTTCTTCATTTTTCTTAGTTTTTCTTAATTTTTAGTTTATGATTTTTAATTCAATTTAATTGTGTGAGTTCTTTTACTTAGAAGTTTATTTTCTGCATTTTCAGGTCATCCCAAGGAGTGAAAGCAAGAGAAAAGCAAAGCAAAACCAACGGCAAAAATATTTTCTCACAGTGTAAAAAAATGGAAAATTTTGCTGCAGCAGCTATAGCAAAGTTCTACATTGTTCTTCTTTGAGCAAAGTTCTACGTTGGTTGGGCTTAGTTTCAGTGCTTCAGTTTTGAGTTTCAATGGAGATTTAGGTATGGGGGAGAAGAAAGCAGAGGAAAAGTACACCAGAACCAAAAATTATCATGATTCAAAAACTGGAAAATTTTGCTGCAACTTTGCTGCAGCAAAGCTAG
>JARDWI010000241.1:0-55255 GCA_029378325.1 Elaeagnus macrophylla
TTATATTTTATGAAACTTTGAAGTATTTTTTTGAAAACTTTTTTGCATTGCATTTTTCTGTAAGTATCGTGTTATATCGAAACTGTAGATTTTATAGAATAAAAAAATAAAGACTACAGATGTCAAAAAATTAAGGGAAATTACCAAAAATAGCACCCCTAAAAATTATAATAACAAAACTAGCACCCCCTTGTGTTCAATTAGAATTGAACGTTTAATATTGAACGTTCAATATTCAATTTGAACGTAAAATATTAAACGTTCAATATTAAATAGGTCTAATTGTCGTCATTCAATTCTAATTGAACGGATAATATTGAACGTTCAATATTGAACGAGTCTAAATTATCGTCGTTCAATTTTAATTGAACACAGGGGTGCTAGTTTTGTTATTATAATTTTTGGGGGTGTTAGTTTTGTTATTTTCCCAAAAATTAAAAGATCTGTTGAGTTGAAACCACACTAATGAGCTCTCTCTAATCCATCATTTTCGAAAATTAGTACTATAAATTGAATTGTGCACCTCCACTATATTGCTTAAAGTTGGGTAGCAATTTTTTCATCTATATGGTCTCTGATGATGGTGAAATAAATATAACTTATTTTTGTGACTCCAATGCTACTGATGTAATTTTCTGACTTATGTAGCTCATATTTTTTATACTGTAAAGTCTAAAGTTTTAATTCAAACACAATACATACAGAAAAAAGCAAGACATAAAAGTGCTAAAAAATACATAAAATTTTCATAAAATATAAAATTTACAACAAAAATGACTAAAGAAATAAAAAATAAAATATTGTATTGTTCAAATTAAGTTTTAAATTATTAAAATAAAATAACAAATTTGTCTTCATTAAATTATATTTATTATTATTTCAAAAAATTTATTAATAAAATAACATTTTATTATTTAAAAAGTGACTAAAGTGTTAATTTTATAGAAAGAGTGACCGAAAGTGTCACTTGTCAAAGCAAATTGACTTAAGTGTCTATTTAACACAAGCAAAATAACTTCTAAGACACCACCCTAGTTAATACTACTTTTAGACTTGTGATTAAAAGCTTGTAATAAAAGGCATGACAGAACATGTAGTGGGACAACCTAATTATTCTTGAACAATTCAGATTTTCTCGTCCGATTCGTTCATGCTGGCAATATATTGACCAATTTGAATATGCTTATTTTAGAAATGGTTTAAAATAAAGATATTTTGTTAAAAGTTGTTTAAAGAATATTATTAAGGTAATCATCATAAAATTGCTAAATGTGGTTTATAGTGACACTTTAATAATTAATTTAGGATAGAAGCAAGTATCCTAAACTACTTTTCTAAAAAATAAAGTTTACTTTTCCTAAAAGCACAAATATTGCTTCGTAAAATTTTGAAACTATTTTTCATAAAGATTGTCGAACACCATTGAAAGTATTTAAGCCATTTGAAATCATTTTCAACCAAAAGGAGAAGCAGTTCGAAATGGAACCTATGACTTCATTAAGAAGATAAAAGAGATCACTCTACGGCTAATATTAACAGGTAGTCTTAATTAGAATTATACCTTTTTCATATGGAAATTCTAAAGGAACGCATGAATAGAAAAAAAGAAAAAAAATATCCAGAAGCAAATAAATATCAGATCAGGGTATATTACCATCGACTGTCGGAATGACACTAATAAAAACTCATCTGAGGTCAAATTACTGAACACTAGCATCCTACACTATGTTCCTGGACCTACAAGCAGAAGGAAGAAACATTATTAAACTTGAAAGAATATATGTATTCCATACTGAAGAAAGCAATTCACTTCACCGTTGCCTACATAAAAGTCAATAAAGCATTTTATGTCATATATATATATAGATGACCTCGGAAAAATATATCATTATTCTATATATAGAGATATATATATATATATATATATTTATTTATAGGTACCCTCACCCAACAAGTAAAAGGAAAAAAAAGTAAATAATGAGGTCCACCTTGGTACTGTACTACAAAGCCATGTTCCCCTCAGGAAAATAATTAGATCCAGTACAATTTCCACCATGAGCACCATCGAATTGCAGAATCCTCAACTTGCCTTCCTGCATTTTATATCAAAATTGAATTTCCAATAAAAGGTAACGTATAGTAGTTAGAGAAATGAAGGAAAACCCAACAAAAAATTCTTCCCGAGAAGAGAAAGCACCGACCTTGGTTCCATAAACGAGTCCTCCTCCAGGAAAAGGATGAAAGCAAGCAACATTAACCTCATCCTCTGCACTAGGAAGCACCGTCACAAGTTCCATATCGGAAACTCTGTAAACCTAAACAATGACAAGGTATAACACCTTAGGGTTAAATAAGTAAAACATTACAAAATGGCAGTCGACATGAGAAGTAAAACAGCAAAAGACTTCAACTTTTACAACTTGAAAGTTTCACTAGGTCAACACCTGTTTAAAATTTATTTTTAACTAAGGCTCGCTTTGTAGTTTAATATCATGTAATACTAACGAAATTGAAAGGCATATCTAAAGTAAGGGAGCTTAGTCCCCCCACACTAAAACAGCTAAAGCTTCCTTCCAAAGGTATGGGCAAGACAATGCAAACATAGTCATATAACAGAAAATAGTTGATGTTCCAAATTAGAGAATTATAGACGACTCCATGAAAACAAGAAGCCTAAAAAAAGAGTATTAAGAACTGCATAACCCACACAAACATTGCTTCCTATTAAAGAGTATATTATAATGCCCAAATACAGCTTAGACGCCCAAAACTATGATTCCTAATTACAAAGGACTTCGCAGAAGATGTTAAGATCTTTCTCCAGATCCAAATCTTACTTGACATCTGGAACTCACTTAATCTTTTATCTATGTTATGTTTCAACTCAAAATTATGTATAATCAAAATCATGCCAGATCTCCTGGCCAACATTAACAGGATAAAGGGAGTAACAATGACACTTACAATGGCAATGATGATAAAATCGCAAGAACAACAATATAGAATGTCACAATTAATAACAAAGATATAAAAATTCACCTCCAGAACAGTATAAACAGGCACTGTTGTTTCGCCATCAATAACTATGCTTTTGAGAAGAGAACCATGACGTCGACCATAGGCAAGTAATATGTGCTCAGAAGTCGGCGAGAACTGCACGAGATGTCATCAAATTCAGGGACTTGAGGCATATCAAAGGATACCTTCTCATTATATTTGGCAAACAAAGCTCGATAATTTTAGGTACAAGTGTATAAGAACAAATAGAACCTTTTTTCTGCATTATAAAGAAAGGCATGTTGCAAGCTGAACACATAATATGCTCAACATAAAGGAGAGAACACCCATCAATAATTAAGCCATACATGCATATCATACCATGGAACCATAAAGATCTCCAGAACCAGATTATAAAGCTTGAGTTCCTGAACCTCAAGTTTGCATAATCTATCACACCTTACAGCAATGAATTACCTTTTTTCAAATACATGAAGTAAAAGAAAGCAAACAATAAGCCAGAAATGCATAAAATGGAAAGAAAGAAAAATTTTCATCCAGATCAACCTCTAAAAGGACCAAATACTAACCCTAAAACTTGGTCATAATAGACATCACCATATCTAGAATCTGTCGTATAGAGGTAAAATAAAAAATATATAATTCCTTTCTTGTAATAAACTGACCTGGATTGAAGTCAAACAATGGGCAGCTCTAACTGCACGAGACACAAGCACTGTGCCAAAGCTGTTCAAAATAACTGGACCATTTCAACCTAAAATTTCAAAAAAGAATTATATGCACAAAAAGAGAAGATGAAGAGATAGACGAATTACGTTGCTTCCTCAAGGGAATATATCCTGAGTTCATACATGACTTGGTGAGCAGAGATTGGGTGCCGAGTAGGAGAAGTTGAAGCCCCAGGATGGTGGACTTGACTTTGAAATCCAGCATCAGCTTCCATCTGAGGAAGCATGCATGCAACACAGGCGGCTAAATATCTCCCACAGGGTGAGAAATGAGCACCCATTTCACTGCAAAGAACTGCTTGAGGTATCGTTAAGCGCAATCTTTCAGCATGTAGTGGGGCTGAAGGATTTCTTATATCATGTGACCATACTTTTAGCTTCACTGTGCAAGGTAGCTCTGCGGCTGCAGAAGTAGCTAAAGACGTAGCAAGTTCAGACTGTATTCTACTTATAATCGGTAGGCCATCACTTCCATCGTGTAGGGTAAATGGAGTAGAACCATCCCCAGATTCTGATGCAGCGAATCGAAAGTGTGAGAAGTGGTGCAAGTTGGATCTTCCTGAAATCCCAGATGGGGTGGTACCTCTTGGCATTGCTAATGATGTCAATGCAGATTCCACATTATGAGTTGGCATGTCAGATGTCAAGAAAGAACTGATAGATTGAGCAGAATTTTCATGAATACTACCACTGAGGGTATGCATTGAGGGAAGACCAGCTTGACTTTGCCCAATCAACAATCCATGCAGAAAAGGAAGCTCCCACTGAAAATTATTTGTGAATGGAAAATATTGATGAAGTTGTCCAGTTCCAGTGAATTCTGGACGACTTTGACCATGGTCAGGTACCCTACCACTAACAGCATCTAAGTTATTAAAGCTTCCATGATGGCTTCTACCCACAGGCTGCATCTCATCAGTCTCCATAGTGTCCAATATAGGGTTAGAAGAATCAGTTTCCATTCTGTTCAGCAAAGAGCTATTTGCAGTATCTTCAAAACCGGTTTGAAAGCCAGAGGAAACTAAAGGAACGTTCTCCAAACAAGAAACCAAGCCACTGTACTGATCGGATGCATTTGCATCTGTATGTAACAAAGCAGAAGAATCCACTTGCATCCTAGTTGAACCAACATGTTGAACATTTTGCTGAACTCCTATTCCTGAATCATCCATTGCACATGATGGTAAAAACACGAAAGGTAAAGACATTAGTGGGAGTTCATTAGCCAAACTAAGCCGTTCACTAGGACGGACATTTGCCACAAGAACAGCTGGAGGAGGATATTGCAAGGAACCCGGAGATGTTGCTCGTGTCATTGAGGAATCGGAAGAGTCAAGATTATTGACCTGCACATCAGTCTAATAATTTTACAAATATAATTTGCTTGAGTAAACAGTGTGATGAATAGATTTTAGGTAAGCTACCTCAGCAGTCAAAAGAAATGGGGCAGCATATGGATGAAAATGCACTGCTCGAAGTGAATGCCGCGTCTTCAATATCATGGCAGGTGTAGAAGACTCACCTTTCCTATTGTACTCCCAAATGTATAACTGCAGCAGTATTTCAAATGCAAAGCTATAAACTATACAGCCCACAAAACACAATTAAAGCCATATATAATACCACCATTAGGAGCTACAAGCAAATTACACCTAAGTGAGTTTCTAGAGAAGAAAATAAATAAAACCTTGTGACCAGATGCAACTGCAAGAAATTCCCCTTTGGCGTGGAAAGCAATAGATGCTATAGGACGGTCTGCGAAATACAAGCATGTCAAGTACAGTTACCAAAGTGCAGTGATAAATTGGTACAGAAGATTAAAAATTTGTAGTTCTTGCAACTGAAAGTAGATAATAAGACAGTAAATGTTAAAATTACAGAAATCACGATGCCCTATACACTCTGATGTGTGTGAATTCCATAAGCGAACATCATGATCCAAACTCCCACTGGCAAGAATTTCTGGATATAATGGATGAAACCTAACCTGTAGAAGCTCCATTAGTATTTCCATAATCACAGAAGTGGAACTAGGAAGGAAGGAGAACTTCAATCCCACCTAATTAAGTTTTTGATAATCAATATCAACTAGATTTTCTACAGATCTTCTAGCCATCTAGACTAAAACTCAAAACAAGAAAGCAAAACTTTTTTTTTAACGAATAGGAGTCGTGTCTTGACATATGCTAAACCCAAAAGAACCTGACACATTAAAATAATAAATCCTAAGAAACTTAATTGTAAATTGCAACATTTTTTAAGACAGAAAGCAAAGGAACAGGATAAAGGATAGTTCATCCCGAGCAAAACTCGTAAAAGGCTTTTCAGAAAATTCCTTATACCAAGATTTTACTTATTCACTGAACACTTCACCAGCTATAAAGCAAAGCTAAGGCCAACAAATAAATGTTACATCAAGGATACTAACAACATATAGGTGTTATCTGCATTTATCAACCAAGCCATATAACAAGTCAAAACTTTCAAACAACAGTCAATTCGGCAATTAATTAGCTTTACAGTGTGGAAAATATATAGCAAAAGTTATAAAAATAAATAGGTGTATGTCCAAAGACAAAACTTACCACCCAAGGCGTCCTTCTATGACCAGTCAAGACTTTCAAGCAAGAGCCAGTTCGGCAATCGATTAACTTTACAGTGTGATCACCACTACAATTTTCAAAAGATCCAAAGCATGAATGTGCTGAATTTAAAAGTGTAAGATAATGCTAAATCGAAGAAGGGCAAACTTACTGGGTAGAAGCAAGCATTCTTCCATCTGGACTGAATGCTGCTGCAATGGTCGACCTTGGTGGAGGCAATAAGGGGCAATACTTGGCAGATAAATGCTGAAAAGATTCTGCCTCAACCCTATGAATAAAAGAGAAAAAGTTTCTGTTAAAACCAAGTTTTTTTTTCTTTCCTTAACAATTGATTAGGGAAGATCCGAGAAAACCACAAGAAAAACTTTCTAATAGAGCAACTGAAAAATAAAAGGCAAAAGTTTTTACCATGAGAGAAGACCACGCCAAGCATTTTTCTCTCTCTCATTTTTAGCCACCCCTCTTTTAGAAGCTTCTCTCCACTGGTTTTTCGCAATATGTTTTGTGCTAGGGGAAATTTCCCTCCGCGCTATCAGGCTAAAAACATTTCCTTCTCTGTAAATGTTGAAATATCAGGCAAATCAGTAAAACTTTTACTACTAAAGTTAGTACGCATAAGTACATGTCAAGGCACCAAACTGAATTGCATTCTATAGTGATGATATTTGAAACAGACATGCATATAAAAATGTTAACGAACTACAAAAGTCATGCCTGAATATAAGCCAGATCCACCTGAAACCAAGAAGAAGAAAAAAAGGTCCAATGGAGTCAAAACTTAAAATGCAACTTAGGAGAGAAATCAATTGAGAGTTTGAACTCTTATAATTTCAGCACATCGAACAAGAAAAGGGGGAGAAAACAATAATGAAGCTAGCTTAAATACAATGGTACCAACTGTAACATATTTTAATGATCTTGATCAATCGCATCCTAAAATTGATATCACAAGCATCAGCCGCATGTTTTGTTACGAAAATGAAGCCCTACACTACAGATTCGCTTAAAAAACATCAAATACAAGTATACTTGAAGCAGGTTCTAATCAATTAAATTAAAATTCACGCAGTCCATTGAGATCTCGGAGCTCCAAGTTGTGCTGGAACAAAGATAGCTTGAAAATTTTTATGTTTCAGCCAGTCGTCATAATCAAATTCCATAAAAAATAACGATAACAAATCAAATTATAAGCTAAAATCCAAATAAATTAATGCACAAATCAACTAAAATAGAAATTCAAAATTTCTGACCCTTGGCGAAAATTATTAGACGGCGAGGCCGAAATAGAGCTGCGTTCGTGCGATCGTGAAGATGCCGCCATAGCCGAGGAGTGCTTCATAGGGAGTTATTCAGATGCAGTGGTGAAATAGAGAGAGTTAAAGAGAGAGAGACATCAATGATCTGCTAGGGTTAAAATCTATCACTGTTTGTTGGCATTATTAGAACCCAGTGAAAGAGGATTGGTATCTCTCTTATCTTAACTCTCTCTCCTCGGAAAGGAGAAACAACTTCGGTATTTTTATTTTTTTTTCCTGTTTATTTATTTATTTATTTTATTTTAATAAATTTAATTATTAAAGTACAATTAAATTTAAAATAAAAATAAAATAAAATAAAATAAAATAATGATCGAACTCTTATAATTAAATACACGATCTTTATTCTCACAAAACAGTGATTAAATTTGAGATTTGTACAACGTGCTATTTATCTTTTAAAAATAGACATATTATCTCTCTTTTTTTAACACAATACTATGCTAAATCGGGTTCCAATTTCTCTAGTATTTTTAACTAGCTGTCATTAATAAAAATAATAAATAGTCAATAATTTTAACATGTAGTAGTATGTAAGTTTGTTCTATTTTTTTTATTTATGTGAAAATTTTTACTATTATAATAATAATAATAGAATAGAGAAAATGCTCGTAAATAAGGTCGAATGAAATTCACTTTTTAAAAAAAAAAAAATTGTCCACGCGTTTAAAATGTGTGGTTTCGCAATGACACTGACTCAAAACAAATATTTAGGCACTTAATTTCCTTTTTTTTTTTTTTTAAATAGTAAATTAACCTTGTTCATGTGAATAAAAATATATATATATAAAAATAACACTTTATCACATTAAAATCAACAATTTTTTGTTTTATATCAAATGCAAATTAGTTAGAGACATCGAGAGAATTGGAGCTCGATTAGTAGAACGATGTATTCGAAGAGCGAAGAAACTACGCCCATTTTTAAAGAACAAACAACATGTCTTATAAGTTTCGAACCAGCACCCTGTTATGTGAACGGTGGCGGATGTATGTGAAGGTGAGGAAGGGCACGTGTCCCACCTTAATTTTCAATAAATAAAATTTTAGATGTAATATTTATAAAATTATAGACATATTACATGCAAAATTATAACTGTGTCTTATCTGAATTTAAAATTTTAGACTTTTATATACAATAATTCATTACAAACTCAATAATTTGTACACATTTTCATTAAAATGATATATATATATATATATATATATATATATATATAATATCTTTTTCAATTAAAAATAAGTATTAGTTGAAAAATATCAAATACTATTTTTTTACTGTATAAATGGTGTCACTACTAAATATATATTTTAGATCCGCCAATGTATGTGAGGACATATATTCGATATTTAACAACATGAGTCCAACTATTAGACTACCCAACGATTGGTATTAATTTCAATTATGTGTAAGTTTTGTAATATTAATAAAAAAAAAAATTATAAATTTGCCTGTTATATAATAATACAAAATAAATATATATTTTTGGTACGTAGAGAACGTAAAATCAAGTGTATAATTATTACTAAAAAAAAATGAACTAACTTTTTCTTTTTATGATTAAGAAAAAAAAAATTTATGGGTGTCCATCTACTTGGACCAAAATTCCCTTTTTCTCTTGTTTTAGGTGGAATAAATTTATACTTTAAAGCCCATTTTTAAAAGAAAATAAGTGAAATAAATTTATAAATAAAATATAACTGTGTTAACTGGATTTTAAATTTAGGCATTTATCATTGAAAACTCACTACAAATACAAATTTAAACATATTTATTCTGAAATATATCTAACATATTTATTCAATAAGAAGCAAATAATAATCGAGAAACAATTAATACTAATTTTGTAGTATTCTCCAGAGATTAAATCCTAAATTCAACGCCAGTTGGCTACTTTGTTTGGGGTTTAAAGGGTTAAAAACTCTTTAAGTTTTCAAAATATGATTTATGTTTAAACCTAAACTCTCATAGTTAAAATAGTAGGAACATAATAACATTATGGAGATTTGTCCATTATCAATGCAGTTTTATAAATTCTTTCACCAAACCCCTAGTTGGGCTTCGTAAGTAAAAGACAAACATTAAAAATAGATGTGACTCATATCCATAGTTTATATTGGTTAGCTAGATACCTCATCACCCCACCAACAGAGAAGTCCATGCTTTTTGTCTACATATCTTATTACTCCACCAACACCCATGGAGTTCATTAATAAAAGCAATTTTAACTTGGTGTGATTTGGTGCTTTGTTTACCTGGTGTGTACAGTGTTCAAACTGCAGACTAATTCATTCAAATTAAGTTAAAAAAAAAACAACAAAATCAAATTGCAGACTAATTCTTCATAATAGGACTTCCTCGATCAGAATCGACGTTAGGTAGATTTGAGAAACACCGAGAGAGTGAATATATACAAAGGATCGTTATCACTCCAACATCTACAGTTCACTAATATAAGCAATTTCAACTCACTTTGGTGCAATTTGATGCTGACTTTGTCATAGCTAAAACAAGTTTTACATGTGTTAATAGGAGAAGGAAAACCAAGAGAAAATTATCTGCTACAAAAATTTTCACTAAATTATGTTCGTATCTAAAAACTGAATGCCTCATAAATAAGCAAATAATAAACAAGATCAACCCCATAATGAGGGGTAAGACAAAGATTAACAAGTGTAAATGCATATCAAAATTGGTGAGGTGGCCACCAAAACTTACCAACTTATGAAGGAATAAGAGCCAAAACAAGCCTGTGCACAAAGGTCTTGAAAACAAGTTGTTGATAATTAACGTTTCTTATTTTGCATTCCAGGTCCCCATATACAAATAGTTTGATTGTCGATGCCAACATTTGAGGCCTCTTAGGATTCCAGCTCACACAATTTACCGTCATGGAGTGTGCAGACAAAACCTCTATTGGCCTGTTCTAAATATAGACCTGATAAGAATAACTGTTATCTTTTAATGTTCTATTTGCCTCACAGGAGAAGGATTTGTACTTGTGATTGTGTACGGGCACATTCTCAGAACAAGGAAGACTGCAATTTGGATGAGGAATAAGAATACCTGTGAATCCTCACTACCACTAGCAATAAATGTGCTATTCAAACCACCAAGCAGGATCTTATCACATAATTGTTTTGCTGGTGGCACTCATACTTCATTCGTTGCTCCAATTTTTTGGTGATATGCCACACACGAATTTCCTGGTTGTTGAGATTGAAAATAAAGAACTTGCCATCTCCTGAAACCGAAAGGAAAGTGATTGAGTGATCTACGCAGATCATCCTCTCAGTATCGTTTCCTACGTTTAAAATCCAAAATTTTATCTGAAAATATAGTGATAAGATTCTCCCCATCAGGTGTGACAGCAAGATCCACAATTTTGGGCATCCTGGCACCTCTCCACGCTTTTACCTCATTTCCACTACAGTCCCACATGAAGTTGCCTGTTTCAGGACCAGAGCTGCCACAAACAAATTGTTTTGAGTCGGGAAACCAAGCACATGAGCTCACAATGAGGCCATGATCCCCAAACATGTGCTTCAGTGCACCTGTTTCCACATCCCATAGCTTGAGTACTTCCAAATCCATGCAACAAAAGATATTAGCTTTTGATGCCTTTGTAGAGTGTGGTTCTGAGTCAATTTGCCATCTTCCAGTACCTACCATGAGGATGAAAAAGCAAATCAAAAGGCTACAACACTATGATGCTCATTCTCCTTGAGCACAATTATAAAAATAAAAGAGAGAAAACACAAAGTTACAAAAACAAGGTAAAAAAACATGTATTAATTATTAGTTTATTATGCAAGGATGTTCTTTGATGCAATGCAAAAAAGAATTATATGGCATTAACAAATTGACAAACTGTAATGATCATAAGCTAGACTGCTACATCAGTAAGGCAGCAAAGAAAGTAATACTAATATTTCTTTGTCTTTTTTCCTTATTAATACTTTTTTCCATTTAAAACGAAACAAATATTTTTTTTTTCTCTCAATTTTACTCATTTAATAAACACAACTTTTTCCCAGCTTTGCACTCATTTTAAACGTAACAAAAATTCCTTTTCCACTTGTAACATCATTTTGAACAAAAAAAAAAAATCATATTTTTCAATTTTATTCAACTTAAAGCACTTGAACAATTATTTTCTTCAATATTTACCCTCATTCGAGTAGAATTTGATGTAAACCTAAAACAGTTTTACTTCTTTATTACATTGGTCAATCAAAATATATAAATAGGAATAGTATTTCCATTTATTAGTTCAATTCTATTACTGTTATGTTTCTCATTCGCTTTTCACTCTAGATACTAATACACTAGATGCACATAGATACAAATTCCAGAATTTTTACTCTAAGGAATGATATTGGTGAGATAAAACAAGCATTTTATTACTTGCATTATATATTTTGTAACAGAGCTAAATATTTTTAATATATGCCAATAATCCTATCTGAATGACTTCCATATGATAGTTGTGCAATCACTTGATGACGATGTTAAGCACTCTCCATTATTGGAAAACTGAACAAACCAAACTTCATTTTTGTGTTCTGTCAAAATCTGCAGGATGACAAATACTGAAGTATTTAAAGAAACAATATTATGTATTCCCAAATTAACCAAATTAAAAGAAACTCACAGGGGGTGCAAATGAAGGGAGCTTGATGCTTTAAAAGTCCAAAAAACTGATATCATGCAGATCAGCGAGCAGAGAAGACAAAACTACATTTAAAGTAAAAATCCAGTAGATAAGCAGATTACCGAAGACAAAAATCGAATGAAAATTTGGCCCAGTAACAACGAACTGCGACTAGTCATCTGCTATAACAAGCACATGTATGATTTCGGAACCATGGACAGTGTGCTGCTTATGGTTAAAGCAATACACTGTCCATGATTAAAAAAACAAAGAGAGGGACAATATCTCTATGGCATAATGCTGCATGGTTTTTCCTCCCGATCACAAAATACATGCTAAATGACCGTAGTTTACCAGCAAAGCCCACTGAACAATATCATTAGGAATATGATCTCTGCTACAGGCATGGTCCATGTAAAGTGAAACTGCACCAGTTGAATTGTGATACGAGCAGGAATCAATTTGAGCCAAAACAGCAGTTTCAACCAAATGTTCCAACCTTCTCTCAGGCAAAAGAATTGGGGGAGGAAGTAATTTTCCCAACTCTTTCAATGAAGTTTTTCATAATTCACGGACCATAATATTATCTGTCTTAGCCAGCTGCATCTCCTTCGAAGAAAGGAAACTATTAGCAAGAAACCTCTCTCAGCAAAATAGCTAAAGCCAACAATTCATCTCCGCAACACAGATGCTAAAAAATACACTGTTTCAATATGAGAAACAAAGCAGAAGCTCTTGTATCATATTTCAGATCCCTGGAAGCATTAAGGGTATGAATGCAACCATCCCAGTTCCCACTTAGAATCTGAGACTCCAGCAATTCAAAATCAACAGATTTTCTGAGATGCTAGACTGTGATTCCAGACATGAAGCAGATTTTCCATAGCCTAATAACTTTAGGCATTGAATTATCACTCTTATAAACTCATGCCACTTCATAAGTTGTTTAGAGCCAAGAAACTTAGGCAACGTCTCCGGGACCAATGAAATCTGGCAAATTTATGATGTTTTGAAAACTTTTCTATCCTTATAAACCAAAAAAAAAATTTGCATTTCTTCTTTTGGCAATGGTTCTCTAGTCTTAAGGCAACCCAGACGAACGCAAATTCTCAAAAGAAGTTTGATACCTAATTTACCATAAAAAATATCTTAGCATGGATATGCAAATTTCTAATCTTGCAGATAAATCCCACATGTCCTAGTGGTCGAATAATTTATTAAATTATAAAAGACAAATAAGAATTCAAAATTCCAATTATCTCAATTTTACGCTCAGAATCAGAACCTCGAGTATTTTATGAGTATAACAATTTCTAAAGCTCGATTAAAACATTTTAACTTAAAACAAGGATTTCAAAAGAGAAAAAGAATAAGTAAGAATTATCATCTCCAACAAGGCAAAATGACTTTAATTGGCTAATTAAACAACTCAAAATGAATATTTGACATCGAGAATCCAAAATTTGTAAGCCCTTTAATGCCAAACATTGAAATTAGTACTCAACAAAAGGCAAACAGATTTAAATCAGACCTAGCACATATACCTAAAAACCTGAAGCAGTCAAGTAAGATAAAATAGCGAGCATAAGGATTACGATATAATTATCGAAAATTTACCAAAAATAACACCCTTTAGAGTTAAAATTAGCTATCTAATATTAAACTTTTAATATTAAATAGATATAAATTATCGTCTTTTAATCCTAATTAAATGGGTGTTAAAAAAAGATATATTAATTATTTTTTTTAATTATAAAAATATAAATTTAAAAATAATAAATATTAATTTTGTTATTACTTACCAATATTATTTTACCAGACCCAAAAAAAAAAAAAAAAAAATAAATATATATATATATATATTAGTGGCTATGAAGAAGAAGAAAACTAAACAGAGAGTTAGAGAAAAGAGTGCTACTGAGATAGCTGACAGGGAGATAATTTTTTCGGTAAAGAGTATATCCCTCTTCGTCCTCGTGGATATAAGCTGGGAATAACATGAGGGACGAAATAGGAATTAGAATTAGGGAGAGTAAAATCAACTTCAGGTCTAGAGCTCTTGGTACTTAGGATTTTTAAAATGTACATTTTACTAACTAATTTTTAAAAAATATATATTATAAATTTTTTATTTATTATAAAATACACATAAATTTATTTTTAATTTATTAATTTAATTAAAAAAATTCATATGCATCATAAAAAAATGTTATTAAAAAAATATATTTTTTAAATTAATAATTAATAATTATTTTTATTTATGATAAATTTATCTATTATTTATAATATTGCATAATTTTTAGTTTTTTTTTACATATTTAAATTATAATTAAATTAAATTAATTAATAGAAAATAAATTTATATATAGTAGAAAATTTGTAATACAAATTTTAAAAAATAAGAGTTTAAATTATATAATTAAGGACCTCAAAGTCTATTCTTTCGATCAACTTTCAACGATAGATTTGTATAACATATTCATAACGTACTGTCTTACACTAATGATTATTGGTTCCGATCAATTTTATACTAAGAGGAATGGTCAGATAAATAATTTTGAATTATTATTATTTTTTTTAAATAATTTTTTAATACATAATATAATTAATATAAATACAAAAATTAATACCATACCATAGCATTTCACTTTTATATTAATATACTTCACTAAGCAACGACCTACTATGTGTTTTTTTTTTCATTTATTTACCCTTTTTTAATAGATACTAGTTTTTGTTCACTGCAATTTAAATTTAAATTTAATAAATATATAATAATATTAACTATTAATTATTATTATTATTGAAAAAAATAGTATATATTTTTATTATAAAAAAGTAATAAATTAACATTAAATTTTTTTATAAAGTATTTTGCAAAAATATTCTTAGTTAATTGGTTTATTATTTTAATAAATAATAAATATATAATAACAATTATTTTTTGGAAATATAATTCAAATAAGATATTGACAGTATTTGCATAATTTTATTAATATTGTTACACTACATATAAAAAAAATTAATTAATATTTTATTATTATTAAAAATTTTATATCATAGATTGAATTTTTTTTTTATTAATAACATATTGAACTTAATAAAAAATTTTATAAATATTTTTCTTAAAAATTAATTTATATTAATTTATTATTTCTTTAATTAGTAAAAAATATGACATAATTTTGACACAAAAATAACTAGTTCAATATAAACATGATTTAATCTTAAATATTTTTTACATTGAATAATTACATTTTAAATAAAAATATGAACTTTTATTGTAATAAAAGTATTTCTTATTTAAATAATTTTTAAAATTTATGTCTAAATATAAGATTTGAATTGATATTAATTTAGTTATGAAATGATAGTTTGATATTTACGATACATAATATTTGTATTTGAATAATTATCTCAGATAATATTTTTAAAAATTATAATAATAAAAATAATATATTTTTTAATTTATAAGTATATTGAATTAATATTAAGATATTATTTTTATTAATATAAATTTTAAAAATATTATATTTATAATTTTAAAAAAAATTGTGGTATGATGTATCATCCTATTTTGTCATTGTTCATTAAGCAGTACATTTAGATATAGATTATAGGTGCACTACTCATTCATGAGGTCTACACACTTATAAAAAAAAAATTGTATTTACTTTCATCTAAATTTTTACTTCAATAATAAAAAAGATATAAAAGGGTAGTCAACCCTGAAAATGACAAAATGGAAATCAGCGTTACGCAATAAACAAAGAAAACAGATTCAGCAAAGGAATTAAACGGGCTTCGAAATTGTCGTTTTACTATTTTCTGTTATCTTTCAACAAACGGGACCCAAATGGCGCGTGAATCGGACATCCACCATCAAACCAGTGTCTGCTAGAGCTTCACTCCAGCAATAAAGTCTCTCCCACCATCTCACTCTCTACTGTGTCATCATAACCTCTTCTACACTTACATCTCTCTTCCTCTTTCGTTGTTCCACTCTCTCTCTCTCTCTCTCTCTCTCTCTCTAATTCTCTCTATACCTATATCTATACACTATTGGGCATTTCTTTACTCTGCTAGATCTTCTACCGCATTTCATGGATCTACTACTAGACGACCCATCCGCACTGCTTTATTCTTCTTCTCTCTCTTAGGGTTTTGTCTTTAGATGTTTCTTCGCTCGCCATATTAGTTATCGTAGTCATGCAATTGGGTATGGATGGGGAGGTCCATCGTCTGCCAGTGTTTTGTCAACAACCTAGAGCTCTCCGGACAATATCCGGCGAGTTTGCCGACCAAGAACGTCGTGGTATTTGACGATGATGGTTTGGGTGAATTTTGTGTCTGCGAGGGAAAATGGGAACTTTGATTCAGCTTCTTCTGGTTCTTCCTCACCTGCTTACTTTGATTTTCTCTTGTTCTGGTATTTTATTTTTCTCTCTATTTTAACTTTTGTGTTTTCTTTGGTCTCAAGAATGACTATTTCTGAATCTTGTGTTGTATGCTGGACAGTATTTTGGAACAATCTAACTAGCAACTATTCACATGAAGTGAGTAGCTTGTAAAAATAAGCATAATTTAGTTACTTTATTATTTTTTTGGCAATTCTTTCAATAATGTTGAAAGCTGGGGTGTAGCTATTTGCTCTTGTTTTCAAAAAGTTTTTACTCGAAAGTAAAGGCTTTACTTTGAATAGACGAACTGAGCTTAAACGTAGGCAAAGCCTGCTTTGTTCATTATCTTGCTAATAATTGCTTCTCATGCCTTGAACGGCAACCGGCATCTTGTCGTTCAGCAACATTTGCTCGTTTCTTTTGGAACTTGCCAAGGAATTATGAATAAGTCCATAAGCAGTTTTCAAAATGCATCTTGCTAACAGCTCTTTATAAAATCGATTTTAGTTTTAAACAGTTGAATTGCTTTGCTTATATTTTGTGTGGGCATAATTATGCATCAGAGGGCATGCTTGTCCAAAATGGCAGATAAGAGCATGTATATTCTTTTATGTACGTGAATTATACTTAAACTGTTATATATATATATATATTTCAGGGCAATCCTCATTGCACATACACTTGTCTCCTTCTCAACTGCCAAGCCAACAGACATTTACTAAAGAATTTTCTCTGGAACATGGTAAGGTTTTGTAATTTGGTGTAGATGTTTGTATCTTATTATCTTGAACAACCTTAACATGCAAAAATTTATTGGTAAACAGTAAAACACTAAACAGGCCTCTTAAGATAAATCCAAACTTAGTCACTTGCACCGTTTTTGTTATGAATGGCTTCTTGTTCGCTCCTTCTTTCTTCTTCCTGCTTCCTGCTGGGATACTTCCACGTTCTACTTTTATCATACATGTGTAGAAATACCTTTCTCTGAATATCTAAAGGTTGCGGGACTATTTCAGCTAGGTCAATTTTGATGGGTTTATCGTTTTGGTCAACAAAATCCCCCAATACAAAGGTCATTGAACCCTCTTTGGCACCTTCAATTGCCCCTGCCCCTTCTCCAAATTATCAAGGTCTCTTTTCCTTTACTATTTCATATTTGAACACTATAGTGTTATTGAGGTTATACTGATCTTATCTCCTCTGTTTCAGGTCCTGGAACTCACCCCTCACCAAGCCTGCGGCATCGTTGGCGGCATCGGCATCATCATATGAGCCCACCAGCTGTTGCTCCAGCGCCATCAAAAAGCCGAGGTAATTTATTGATTTGAATTGTAGGTAGGGAAGCAAGTCAAGTAATGACTCTAGTGTTTCAGCTGCCCGTCATCTTTGATTCTGAGTATGTCTAAAATTAGTTTCAACTTTAAAGTGATCTTATTTGTCTATTTGGATGTTAAGGTCAGACCATCAGAGTACCCTGGTGGATAATATTTGGAACATGGGTTTCACAATTCTCCATACCTTCTCTTTACTCTCTGAATGAGTTCTGTGAAAGCTGACTTTTGAACTCTTAGCAGATTGTGATCAAACTTGCGTGGAGCCACTGACTGCTACAGCCTTTGGTTCACCTTGTGGTTGTGTGTTCCCAATGAAAGTGAGACTTCTTCTGGATATAGCTCCTTATGCTGTTTTTCCAGTAATGAATGAGCTGGAGATTGAGGTTGCTGAAGGCATATACATGGATCAAAGTCAAGTAAAAATAATGGGTGCTAGTGCTGATAGTCAAGACCAAGGAAAAACAGTAGTAGACATTAACTTGGTTCCTCTTGGGGAAAAATTTGATAACACAACTGCAAAACTGACATACGATAGATTTCAGCACAAAAAAGTTCCTCTGAACATGACTCTCTTTGGTAGTTATGAAGTGATTTACATTAATTATCCAGGTAGTTATCTCATTATCCAATTATAAATTTCTTTAAGTAATTTCGTCAAGGTTATGACCGAATAATTCATCATCAGGGATTCCTTCGTCACCACCATATGGAAATCTAATGGGAAGTGGTCCTACTGCAAATGCTGGTGGTCTCCCTATCACTGCAAAATTTGGAAACAAAAACCCAAAGATGAACACTAGGACAATTGCTATTATTGCTCTCTCTGCATTTGTTGTCCTACTGGTTTTCATTGGAGCAATATTCATTTGTATGAAATGGAGGAAAGGTGGAAGACCATCAAGTGCTGTTGGTCCCACATTTATGTCATCCATACGCAAACGATCTGGTATGTCTGTGATTTGCTTTAACTGAGGTGGACTTTCTTGCTATCTCTTTCATAGACGTTTTAAGCAAATGAATCTTGGTTTTTGTGCAGGCATTGGCTCAATGCTATCAAGTAGCATTGCAAGTTTTACTTCTGTATCATTGATGTCAACCATGGCTCCAAATATACTATCTGTTAAAAGATTTTCACTTTCCGAGATCGAAAAGGCAACAGATAAGTTTGGTTCAAAAAGAATTTTGGGAGAAGGAGGATTTGGACGTGTTTTCCATGGTATTATGGAAGATGGGGTTGAAGTTGCAGTAAAGTTACTTACAAGAGATAATCAGAATGGAGACCGTGAATTTATTGCTGAAGTTGAAATGCTTAGCAGATTGCATCACCGTAACCTTGTGAAATTGATTGGCATATGCATTGAAGGACGTACTCGCTGCTTGGTATACGAGCTTGTTCACAATGGCAGTGTTGAGTCCCATTTGCATGGTAAATAACATTTAACACTGTCTTCTTTTGATTTGAAGTTTATCATCTTAAATTATAGTGTGGCAAAAGATCGTTTCATCATTTTATATATGTCTATGATCTTAATGAGCAATGTTGCTCCCTCCCAGCCTTGTTTTTACCATAATATCTCATTTATCAATATTGTTTTAGCCTTCTTTTCAAGTCTTGAACCATTTATATTAATTGAGCCTTTAAAGCAAATATCCCCCTGTCCATTGTTATCTTGTTTTAGGTGTTGAAAAGAAAAGAGGACCTCTTGACTGGGATGCTCGGTTGAAGATTGCCCTTGGTGCAGCAAGAGGGTTGGCCTATCTTCATGAAGACTCTAATCCTCGTGTCATTCACCGAGATTTCAAGGCTAGTAATGTCTTACTGGAAGATGATTGCACCCCTAAAGTTTCAGATTTTGGCCTGGCAAGGGAAGCAACTGAGGGAAGTCAGCATATTTCTACTCGCGTAATGGGAACTTTTGGGTAATTATATCTTTCCCATTTCAAATTTTCCTTCATTTTGAAATCTCAACAACAAAACGTAGTTTTAATTACCTAATTTAATTTTATCATTCCCAGAGACATGAATAGGGAATGACCAATTAGCCCATAGTATTGATTAAAATTCATATTTTATCCTCAATTGCAATATTTACATATAAAAATTTGCTTATTTTTCTTACCCTCGACTGCAAGGATAAATTTTGATACCAGTGTAACAAGTGCTACAGAGATGTTTGAAATATGACAGGAATCGCCCGCCTGTTTGGGGCATCGGAAGAGATTGGTAACTTGTTGTCTCAATGAGTACAATAAGGCCAATGATATGGGTGGAGAAGCTGTATTTTATATAGATCGATGGATACAGTTTACCCTATTTGATACAACAAAAATTTATAGCTGCATACTGTAATAATGTCAGGAAGTTTAATCTAAGATATCTCTGAAATGTTTAAATCTCTCGTCCATTTTCATGTTTTCTGCCTAAGCTTTAGAACTGGGAAATAATTTGTCTGGCTATATGGGTCTGTTCTTCAATTCCCTGTGTTATAATGATAATTTGTACTCTTCTGTTAACAAAATTTAAACAATCGCATTTCAGGTATGTTGCTCCAGAATATGCAATGACAGGTCACCTGCTTGTCAAGAGTGATGTTTATAGTTATGGAGTTGTGTTGCTAGAGCTTCTTTCCGGACGAAAACCTGTTGACATGAACCAACCTCCTGGGCAAGAGAACTTGGTAACTTGGGCACGACCACTGCTGACCACTAGGGAAGGTTTGGAGCAGTTGGTGGACCCTGCTTTGGCTGGAAGCTATGACTTTGATGATATGGCAAAAGTGGCAGCCATTGCTTCCATGTGTGTCCACCCAGAGGTGACTCACAGGCCATTCATGGGTGAAGTTGTGCAGGCTCTCAAGCTCATCTACAATGACACGGATGAAGTTTGTGGGGATTTTGGGAGCCAAAAGGAGTCTTCTGTTCCAGACTCGGATTTTAAAGGTGATCTTGCCATTTCAGATAGCAGTTGGGTGAATGCTGGAGAGATCAGCCCACCAATAACTTATGGGCAAGGCTCTTCTTTCATTACAATGGACTACAGTTCAGGACCACTTGAAGAGATGGAAAACAGAGCCTTTTCAAACTCAAGTTTGATTGGAGATGAGATATCTTTGCCAATTAGACACGGGAACAGATCAGGACCCCTGAGAACAGTCCGGAGCAAGCCGGCATTTTATAGACTAACAGGAAGTAGGAGTGAGCATGGGGGACTCCTCCAGAGGCGAGATAGCAATGATGCAGATTGGGTGTGAAATTGTGGTGTTTTATATTTTGGAATTGTACAGTTTCAGGATGGTGGCTTTTTCAGTAAGACATCCTTGTAGTAAATTTAGGTGTTCCAAGTTTCTGAGGTTTTCATATTTTTGGAGGAAAGAAAAGAGAAAAAGGGGGACTTTTGGCTTCTAACTTTGGGGTTATATTGATTCAGTACCATACAAGTTGAAGGTGTGAGTCGAATACTCCATGTACTATTAATTAATAACTTCTAAATTGTACTCTGGTGATTCAACGCCGCATTGACTAATTTATTGGGATTTTGCTGGGTTCGTCAATACTGTGTTGGACGGACCTGTGAAAGCTTGCGTGTTTCGATTTACTCTATCTCGTACTAGTATTTGAGTTGTATATTTGTTTCTATGAAGTATATTGATAATATAAGACCTGTTTTGATGTCGTTTAAGTTGGACTTGAAAAAAATGTTGTTTAAGTTAATTTCATTTTATTTTTGATTTATTTTCAGTTAACCCATATTTTTGGTAGGTGTTTGGTAGTGACTTTGGATTTTCATTTTTTAAATGAATTATTATCAAATATCAAAATGAAATAGAGTGACTCGTAATTTTTTTAAAATCTGATTTTGAATTTCTGAATTTTTCATTTTAACAAACATTTTTCATTTTCTTAACAATATTCATTTTAAAAGAAATTTAGGTTTTTGAAAATAAAAGAAAAAACATACATAAATAATCACAAAGATAATTATTAATAAAAAATTAATTTTTTTTTTATGAATAATAAACTTTAAAAGACATAAGGGGAAAGAGGTGGGAATTGGGAGCAGGAGAAGTCAATTTTATCAAATACTTCAAATAGTTAGTTAATGGCATGATAATAATTTGAATTTATAATTTATGGTTAAATAATTAATTTTATAATTTTTAATTATTTTATAAAAATAATCACAAATATATTTGATAGTAATTTATTTTAGTGATTTTTAAGAAGAAAAAATTAAAAATTACTTCCAAGTTGTTTGATAATGATTTTATTTTTTTTTCAAAATATTTTAAAAATAAAGAAAAATTTTGGTTATTTTTTATAAATTTTAAGTTTTTAATCATTTTCTACCTATACTTAATCATACAAAAGTTATAAAATTTAATTTATTCTTTAGAAAAAAAATATTTAATCAAAATAAAAAAATCATAAATTATAAATTTAATTTTTGATTGAATTTTTTTTATTTTAAAATTTATGAATTCACCTCAGATTCATTAAAAATATAAAATTTAAAATCAAAAAATTGTTATCAAACTCCTCGAAAAAAATTGAAAATCAGTAATCAAAACATAATCCTGACGTAAGGTTGTTTAAAGAGTTTTTCTTTTTTTTGCCAATAACGCCATACATAATACTTTGGTCGTGGAGTAAAAAATCAAATCAAACTTTGATGAGCAACCATGAATTTTTCCAAGATTTGAATAACATGAGATTTCATTGTTCAAATTTATTTTTCCGCACTAAAATTATCAGAAGTTACATGACTTAACCTAGAAAACAGATTTATCCAAAAATAGCATAATTGGCAGGAAAGAGTTAGTTATCGGATATGGCTTTGTATAAGCTGGTCAGAGAGAGCTGAGTTTCAATAGCCAATGACAGCCAATCTTTAACACATACATTATTGCAATTGAGAAAAGATGTTGTCATCGTCTGCAGTTATCAGTGCCACTCTTTTAAATTCTCTGAGATGCCCTTGCTCTCCTTCTGTTTTTTCTACTCGCCGCAGCTTCCCATCCTCTACCTCCACAGCTCATCCAGCCAGGTTTTGTTTTGTTTTGCTTTGCTTTCTTTTTTTTTTTTTTTTTCTTAAATAAAAAATATTTTTTTGTTTATTATTCTATGAATTCACAAACTTTTAATACATTTATTCACAATTTGCAACTATCTCAATGAAGAAATTTTCAGGGTTAAAATGTCGTCAAATTCGCTTCCTGAAAACTGCATCGTTGTGCGTTCCTCTCTCACTCGTTACGTGCCTTTTCTTTAATCGGATTATCAGTAAATGACTTGATCTGTTAGCAGTTAGGAGTTGGAGCGGTTGTAGTGGATTTCTTAGCAGCAGTAGCTACTTATCCTAAGCCAGATGACAAGATCAGAACCACTAGTTTGAAAGTACTTTTTGAACTCTTCTTTCTCAGTTGACTCGGTTTTGTGAGGAATTCAATTCATGTCACTGTTTGAACCAGTGAATTTGACTTGATTAATGATTCTATATCCTTTGAAATGAAGGGCGATTCTAAGAATCTAATCTCATTTTATCTTTGGCCAATTGTGTATACTGTGTATCATGTTTTTTAGGTTCAAGGAGGTGGCAATGTAGGGAACGCTTTGACTTGTGCATCCCGGTTGGGCTTAAACCCAAGAATAATCTCCATGGTCAATTGGACTTTTTGTTTTTTCTCATTGTTTTAATTTCATATCTGTTAAACCTTGACTTTATTTAATTGAGTGTACAATGCCTTGTTGAAACATAGGTTGCTGATGATTCGCAAGGCAATGGTATACTCGAGGAGCTAGAAAATGATGGCGTTGATACTTCTTTTTTCGTGGTATTTATATTATGCATTGAATTTCATCTCTAGTCTGCATTCTGTTACAACTATTACACTTCGGTTATTCATTCTAAGATGGTGAGATTCAGATGCTTCTATTTGTTAAGCAACACTTTTCAGTCATATTCAATGTTTCCATGTGAAAAGTCTGGTGAAATCATCTCCAAGTATTCTTACTTAAACTTTCTAAATTTCTATATTCAAGTTGGTAAATGTTTTTTATATTCTTTTATTAATTTATCTGACATGTATGAATATAATTTATTCGTTTAGTGGAAACTATTAAGGCATCTCTCTTTTGATACTGGTGTTTTATTTCAAGGTTACAGATGGCGGTAATTCACCATTTTCCTATATCATAGTTGACGAACAAACGTGAGGACCTTTGCTTCTTTGCATAGTACTCTCTTACCCTTGTTTTTTGCTGGTTGAGTGGTTGTGTTCATATTATAGAAGGAGGGGGGGGGGGGGGGGGAACAAACTTCATTTAAGCTTAGAATTATTTCACTCTAAAGTTGTTGGAGCTACGGGTGAACTCATAAGAAACATGTTGCTTTGTATCAAGAAGTTCCTTGAGAATAGAAGAATTGTATCCATATGTTGTCTGAAGCTTAACTTGACACTTGTTTTAAATCAGATGCCATATTTGAAGATAGGCTTGGGAAGCATTTAATATTGCTTTTTTTGTAAATCTGTAGTAGCTATTTGGTAATCTTATGTGATAATTTCAGGAAAACTCGTACTTGTATTCACACCCCTGGATATCCTCTTATGAAGCCTGATGATCTTTCCCCTTCAAAGTTACTAGCAGCAATGGAGGGTGCTAGAATTGTCTTCTTAGATGGACGGTTGCATGAAACAGCCTTGATTGTTGCTGAGGAGGTAGCTTGTGGACATTACTATTTCACATGCTGTTGTGACAATTAATAGCAATATTGAGTCATTGTTACTTGGTACTTGAAGATGGTCATGTAATGTTTCAAAACATTTGTTGCTCTTAAAAAATAATAATATTACATAAACTGGCCACGTTTGTTACAGGCTGCTCGCAAAAATATACCCATTTTAGTTGATGCCGAAAGCATAAAAGAGGGTTTGGATGATATTCTTAAATTTGCTGATTATGTTGCATGTTCAACAAAGTTTCCACAGGCAAGTTGATTATTCTTTCTCAAACTACAAGGAACTAGTGCTGATATTGAATTGAAATATAGTTGTTTTTTTTCCTTTTTTTTTTCTAGCCCTGCTATGTACATGATCATGCTGCTTCTAAAATTAATGCCACTGTTAATTTTCATGGGATACAGTGAATCTATTATTGACAGGCATGGACAGGAGCACCATCTGTTCCAAGTGCACTAGTGTCCTTGGTTTTAAGGTTGCCAAATATAAAGTTCGCAATTGTGACTTTGGGTGAAGATGGTTGCATAATGCTTGAGAAAATTTTAAATGGTAAGAGTAAAATCCTTGTCTATTACCGTGTGTAGAAAATTCGAACCGCAATGAGCCACAGAGAGTCCAAAAATGACATGAAATAAGAAAATTTCTTTGCGTATGAAGGTTGTACAATATTTTATCAAACTTTGTTGCTGCAGAGGATCCTCAGGCACAAGAAATTGATGTAGATATCTTGTTAGAATCACTGAAGCAGCAAAAGGATGATAACATAGCCATTCCAACATATGTGTCGTCGGTAATGAACACTTTGTGTAACTTCAAAACAAGCACTTATTTGCCTCTTTCCTGTAATGTCTTGCTTTCTTGGACTGCCTTTACATGTCTGAAAGGTCTTTCTAAATGGATTAAAGTTGTACCACGTGAAATTTCCTAATTCAAGCATATGCAAGACGTGTAGTCAAACTTTCTCAATATCCTTGTTCTGATGTATCATGTTTCTGTCACATTAGCAATTAGTCAGGAGCATTATATTGATGCCATAAGGATGGGGCAATCTGCAAACAAGTTGGAGTTGGCTGTTCCCGTTGAATACAGTGTGCATGCTTTTTTGACGAACGTTATCATTCGTTAATGGTCATTTTCCTTTCTCCTATTAGAGAGAGTGTGCAGATTTGCCTTCAATTGAAGTCACACATCCACGGAAATGAAAAAAAGAAGAAAAAAGGACTCGTCTCTTTATATGTTTTTGAGTTATTGTTGCCCCTAAAAGTTCTATTAAAGTGTTTTCCTAAAAGGCATAAACTGCACATCTGCAGAGTCAAGCTGTTTTGCTTATGAATAAAATGTTTGTCTTATCTCTTATTTCCTTTGTTATTTTCAGTCAGTAGCAAAATTGAGAGCTAATGGCATAGGAGTAGTATATGGGAGATTGCTGATAGGAACAGCAGAGAAGATACCACCCTCGGAACTCCTTGATACCACTGGTGCTGGAGATGCATTTATTGGTGCAGTTCTTTATGGTAAGATAAACCATCCACTACAAGTGAACATTTCTGCAATGTTTAGATAGTTTAACCAATGTGAATGGTTGGATTGCCATCTAAGTATATTCCAGAAGTAATAAAACTATCATCCATTAAGGGAAGCTTATGGTTAATTGATTAAACTGACGCCAGTCATATTTGTCAGCTTAAGAAGCATAAAATTGTTTCTTCATTAATTTTTTTCATTTAATTGTACAATTATAAAGGATAAAATTCTTTTGTTTCTTGATACAATTACACTGATACAGTGATGTGTCCCCCAGGTGATCAAATTTCTGATGCCTTGTCTTTGTACTTGTGATTGATTGAGAACGAATAACTTTTTGTTTGTTTTACCTGTAGCTATTTGCGCCAACATGCCAGCTGAGAAAATGTTGCCATTTTCTGCTAAAGTGGTAAATCAACATGTTATTTATATGTCTCAATTGACCAGAATGATGTTCCAATGATGCCATTCAATCATGCATCTACTTGTTATTGTTTACAGGCTGCTTGCTGCTGTAGAGGTTTGGGTGCTCGAACTGGACTTCCGCACCGGGACGATCCACGCTTGGCATCATTTTTGGGTTGAATACTTATAGCAATGAAAATTTCAAGTCACATGGAAAACACGGAAGGAATGTTAGTTATTGGGAGCTCGTCACCTAACAAGCATGCTCTTGTAAAATTAAATTTGCCCCATTATATAATTAACGCCACCATATCTCATTCCAAGTTATCTTCACATTCTAGGTTAACTCCAATTACTCTATATATATATTCATGCAATGCATAAACGTGCAGATCTTTTCTTGCCAGATACAGAAATAATTCTCAAATAACAATAAATAGTAATCTTAAGACACGTTCAAAAGAAAAGGAAAGTAACATCCAGTACAACCAACACCAATGTTTGCACTTTTCCCTCTTCAGCTCTATGAAATACCAACTACAATGCACATAATAAGTGGATCTACAATAAGCTATCAGCCCTTGTGGGCAGCCTCTTGAAGAAGTTAGCAGCTCGAGAAGGCAACTTGTTCCTGAACCTTGGTGGCCTAAGCACATACAAACCCCACAAAGCAATCACAAGTCTGATGGGCACAACATAGAAACAAACAGCAGCAACCAAGCAAAATATTGCAAACAAGAATGTTGCCCGCGGGTCTCTCCAGCTTAACAGTGCTTGGAAACGCTCACCTTGAGAAGCCATATCACCAACAACAATTTGAATCCTTCCTGCCACACTTCTTAGCCTATCATACCTCCTTCGAACAACTTCAGCACTTCGACTTGTCGGGAATGAATCAAACTCCTCATCCAATTCATCAGGATAAACACTCTCGGCATGGGATATGCGGGTATCCATGTGGGGCGGATGACGGGGACGAGACTTGTATCTCCATAGTCCCACAAAGGCAATGTAGAGCAATATGCCAGGAATTATGAGCTCTGGAAATGTTACAAGCAAAAGGAAACATGCCACAAACAAGGCTGAGTAAACTGGCTTGTACCAATTCCGAATTGACTCGAACCAACTTTTCATGGCTACAAAACCAGAGAGAACATTCATAAGCCGAAAGAAGTTAGCTTTGCTTCTTCTCATGCTCCACATATGGGAGTCATGATCAAGCATATACTCCACCACATCACGGCACAAAGGTGGTTCTGTCAAGCTGAGACGCGATGCTACCGCATTCATGGCTTGGTACCTCAAGCTTTCCAACTGATTCACACTCAAGGGATGCACATAATGCATCTTAGGTAGCAATGGCATTGTGTACATATGCAACATATTGCCCATATTAGCACATGAAAACCTGATTGCCAAATGAAGCTCTCCCATTTTCTTCACTCCAGAGGTTTGTAACATAAGCAGTGGATATGAGTGAGTGTAAACTCTATCAGATTCAAGAGTTGACAATCGAATCCGAACCTTACCAATCCGAGAATCGCGACCTCCAGTAATGTTTGCCATGTTCTTGTCTATGCGAGAATTATCAAACACTCCAAATGTAATGACAGTGCAAGGATCAAACACTTCAAAAGTATATTGTTCATTCCATTTGGGTGCGAAGCTATCAACCACAGTTCGAGTTCGAACCCATTTCTGCCCATATTTTGCAACACAATATGCATCAGTTGAGCCACCTCTGCCTTCTTTGATTTTCACAGGCATAAGTCCCGTTGCCCCCAAAATACCAACTTCGAGCACACCAATGTGAGGCTTCCAAAGTAACTTCTCAGTTGGTCTAACATCACTACTATACATTGTGGCTTCATCCAACACATGATAACCTCCATCAAGTGAAACCCTTAGATGAATCCTAGAGCCAAACCTCGTCATCATTTTTGACTCACCTGCATTACTGAATTGATTATCAAGATTAAACCATCTCGAAACAACTTGTTTTTCGTCGTTTCGCCTTTCAATCATTGTCAATGGAAGAACTAATCTACCCAAAGCTTCATCTCTACCAGGTCCAACACGATCCTCAACAAAAATTAACAAGTAATCTTCAAGTGGTTCAGCTACCACAAACAACATTTCTTCATTCCAATAAGGGTTTGATAAACTCCTGGTAGTGCTGGCCTGAGAAATTCTGGTCCTAAAAACCTGATTTCCCACTTGGGTTTTCACAGAAAGCTCAGGAAACCTCATCAAGGTCGAACCTTTCTCGCCAAGAATAATGTCCTGAGCTTCAATAACTGATAATCTAAGATACCAAAGTTTGGGGGAAAGATAAATCTTGGACTTCATAGAAGAGAGACCATCAAAATGAACATTTGCAGCTTTGGAATGCCAAGATTCAGCAAAAGCTTCATCAGCTTGAGTACCAAACCAAATAGAAACCATAACCTCCCCTATTTTAGATTTATCACCTTTCTTGTCCTCCATTCTATACCATTGTGGTGCTAACTGACTATCTGGTGGAACTCGTCTTGGTACTTCGTTTAAATCAAACCAAATTCGACCCAAGTAATCATCTTTATTACTCTCTTTGACAAAAATCTCAACCATAGATGATTGCATGCAATCTTTGGAAAAGGCAAAAGCTTGATTCCACTCGCAGTTGTTCAAACTTACCCTGTTCGTCATTCCTTTGTAGTTCCCTAGTTTCACTTCAGCTACCAACTCTGCACCACCAATCAAAGATATGCCTCTTGTTTTCACAACTCTGACATAAAGATACTGCACTTGCTCTACAAGATCGTAGGTTGAGCAAGTTTTGCCCTTCTGCAAAGACTCTCCACCCAGTTGAGGCCGAGTCTCCTTTAGGGAAAACTCAGTCGACCGATTCGAGTAAAAACTCGCCCCAACAAGACTACCACCACCACCTCCAAAAGTTCCTAGGCTGCCACCATTGTTGGGAATAACAGGGCCAGGTCCACTAGTAATGACAACAGGTTTGAAGTCACCCGGGTTCGGTTCCACAGGCTGTGGGTGGTTCTGACCATTCTGGGTTGCTCTGCTTTCTTGAGTTAGTTGTTGCTGCGTCGCCATTAACGAGTTTGGTCCTTGAAGTTTCTTGCTTTTCTTGGAAAACCCAGAAGAAACAGAACCAGAAATACTAGAGGGCACTACTATTCCATTGGTCCCCATTTCCTTAACCTCGTCTCGAGTTGAAAGGTAAAGCTTTAAGCTTATTTCACCTCTAACATGAGAAAATAAGCTCCTTTTGTCAAGAGTATAAAGTGCTGCAATTTCTTCACCAACTTTAGCAATGTTAGAGCCAGAGATTCTGACTTTACCTAGAAAATTTCTGCTGTTAGCTGACCTTCTCTCATTGAAGACATTAACTTCAATGGTTCTGTAAGGAAGATCAGCAACATCTCTAACAAGGAAGACAAGCTTTTCGTTCCAAATGGGGTTCAAATCTTTATATTTCACTTGTGTTCTAAGTCTCTGGTTTTCAAACTCAACTTCTACAAATGGAGATGAAGAGCCTTCCCCATCTTTAGGCATGAGATTGTGTGCTCCTACAACTTCCACAACCAGCTTCTCTTTACTGTAGCTCTCGTTCATGGTTACTTATGGAAGAGATGAAAGAGAGGGAATAAGAAGAGCTATACGAAATAGAGAGAGGATACTGGAATACAAATTTGGTAGGCTCAAGACGAGGTTGAAAAACCACTGTGCAAATGCAGAAGAGCGTGCTCAACAGTCAACAGAGTTATTCTACCTTACCTATGACTGGACTGAATTAGTAGAGTGAGAATTACAGTCCAAAACCCACGTACTCTTCAAAAAGCGTGTAGTAAACGCACCAATGACCACCTTACCTTACAGACTGGATATAGTGGGCCCATGGTATGCTCAATGTTTTCTCTCTGAGAAAGAACATTCTTAACGTTAACCTACGAATTTAGACTGATATTTTAATTAAATTTCATATTTTATCATTAACTTTACTTTGCACGAGAACACAATCGGTAGGGTTCTAGTTATATGCAAAAATGTTTTTTTATCATTCTATTTATTTATTTATGGATCAGTCATTATAGCAAAAAAGCAATAAAAATATTAAAAATATATTCATATATCTAATTTAATTGTTAATTTAGATTCAAATGAAAAGCCCATAAAAAATCATTTTTCTTATATATTTCAAAATACACTAAAATATTTTTCTCTTTTACATTATGTAACATTTTTGGCACTATAAAAGAAAAACAAACCCGAAGTCTTCTGTTGTAAGTTTGATTTGAAGTAGAGTGATGAGGAAACAAAACAAATTAGGTGAGTCCTACCAACGTGTCATCTCTTATTAATCGTAATACTTGAGCAGGGGTGGATCATTTATAAGGATTGCAGCTTCGACCGATATTTTAAAAAAAAATTAATTATATATATATTTTTTTAATATTAAATAAATATTTTATTTATAATAATATATTATGTGTAATATATATATATATATATATATATATATATATATATATATATATTTAGTATATATTAACAATATTTAATAAATACATGAATTAAAATAATATAAATAGTAAATAAAACTGTTAAATATTTTTTTTTTCATGTATTTGGTAACTATTAACAACAGAAATAAAATTGTAGCTAAATATTATGTAAATTTTTTTTAAATGTGATAATAATCTAATTTTTTTAAAAATATTTAATTTTAAACTTAATATTATAAAATTAAAAAAATAAGTATACGATAAACTTTATATTAAAAATATTAAATTTGTGTTTATCATATTTTATTTCAATCCAAATTTTTTAACTTTATCTAATATTATATTATTTGATATTTTATTTTAATAATATTTTAAAATTTATTTGAAATTTTTTATATTATTATTAGTCAGTCTTATATTATTTATAATATATTTTTTTAAATATAATCTCAAGATTAAAATTTTAAATTATATTTTAATTTTTATATGTTTATTTTAATTTTAATTTTTTAACAATTATAAATTTTGATGTATTTGATTGAGCTTTCTATTTGTTTAAATTTTTTAGTTAATAATTTATTTTATTTATGAATAATACTAATACTTATTAACATGTTATATTTTTGTTTAATTTTCATTATAAGTTAATTATAATATATTAATTATATATTTTTTGAGTGCTAATTTTATGTCTCTATTATAATATGACATAAAAATTTTAATATTAAATTAAATATAATTTACAGTAATTTTTATTAAATTTTTAGTTTGTATTAAAAAAAATACAATCTCCTAAAAAAAATCTGCTCCTATATGTAAGCTTAAGTTAACAAATTAAGTACATCAATGATGAAATATTTAATTTATTTTTACTTTTAAGGTAAAAAAAAGACAACATCACATTAATATTTAATTTATTTTTTAAAAAAAAGTAAAAATATAATAAAATATAAAATATTTTTTAATAAGATAGATAATAGAGGAGATAGTCTATAAACTATGGGCTTAGGTAAGATGAATTCCCAAAGTGAGGTAGCTCGTTGTTAGACTACAAGTCATGAGCGATGAGCTCTTAAAATTCTATCTGAGCTTTTTTTGATAGAGTTGCTTTTTGGAGAATATCAACTCAAACATAAATATTAAAATTATATAAATTTTTATTTATTTTTATATTTAAATTATATATATTATAACAGTGATACATGTATTTTAAAAACTAAAATATTGATTATTTTTTTTATAAATAATTTTGTTTATATTGTAATATAATTAAATTAAGTATAAAATAAATATAAATTTATGTAATTTGATGTAAAGAAAATAACACGTAACATTTTTATTATTTTTCCTTATGGTGGAAGAATCTGAGTTTTGAGGCGCGTGAAAACAATAAGACACGTGATATTGCGGACCCCACTCATTTTTGCCTTCCCAGTGCCGCCAAATCCAATGTCCTTCTTCAACGCCTTTCACATTAAATCACACGCGTGGTTTATACACAAGGCTCACTTTTTTAGGAGATATATATTATCGCATATGATATAATATTTAAAAAAAAAAATTAAAATAATACTCAAAATTTTATAATAATAAAAATAATATAATTATTAATTAAAAATATGAAACAATATTAAAAGTGCACTTTTATAATTATATATTATAAAGATATTACTTTTTATCATTTTCCCGATACTTCCCATAGAGGGCGAATATCTTAACATAAAAATGCACTTTTTTAGGAGATATATATCATTGCGATCTAAAATGTTTTAGAGATATTTAGTTATTTACTACCAAGCAGTCTAAAACGGTAAAAGTATATTTTTAAAACATTATGTACGGACAACAAAAGCTGGTTAGGCTAGGGATAGGCTTGCATCGTAAATTAAAATTGGGAAAAGGCCTAAAAGCTTCGCGTGTGTTGCTGCTGCTTGTTCTGATTTACAATGTCAGATCTGTAAGTTACAATGTGTCGACATCTCTGTTTCAAAAAGCATGTCTCTTGTCTTCTCGACCATTGTTTTTTTCTTTAGACCTGTCAAAATCACACACAACAAATGCCAAAATCAAAATTTCTAAACTTCGTCTGCTTTCTAATTTATTGCATCACCGGTTTATATTCTTTCTTACAAGTACTTCAATATTGAGCCTATATTTATGGTGATTTTCAATTTTTGGTGAATTTTATACAGTAATTTTATTTAAATTATTAAAATAATAATAAATAATTGAACAAACTTAACTATGCTGGATCTAATTGTTCAGTCCATAGTTAAAATGAATTTTAGTTTTAATTTTACAAAAACAATATAATCAATCTGATCCAATAAAAATTTATTTGTTTAACTTGTGAAATTTATAAAACTTCTGTCACCCTTTACACCTATTTTTAATTAATATTGATATTAAAATAATCTATTTAATTATTAATTATAATAAAAATACTAATAATAATAAATAATAGATAATTATATTGGCACGAAACAATTTTTTATTATCATAAAAAAATATTTATATGTTAATTTTATCATTATTATTAATCACATTTTAATGACATTGTTATTAAATAAAGTGGTAATTAATGAATTATTTTTATAGTAATAATAATTTAATTATATTAATATTGTCATGCATAAATAATATGATAAATTATTTATTATTTTTAAGATAAATAATAATATAATACTTTAAATTAATAAAATTTAAGTTATTTTTATTTTCACTTGTTTTGTTTAAGGTAGCCATATTAGTTAGAGTAATTTTTATTAATATTAACGCAATGATTTTACTTTTAAAATTAATTAAGTATTAATTGATTATATAAAATATTTAATTATAAAGTATTATTTGTTAAGAAAAAAATAACTATCTTATTTAATTGCTTAACTTTTTTTTTTTTGTTTTTTATGGGTTACTTTGTTGCCTTTCAAAACAAAAAATAAAGGATTGTCAATTTTTTTTTAGATGGCACACTGCATAAATTATTCGGTTAAAAGTAAATATGAAAATAACAAAATAAACAGGAAAAAATGGAAAGTGGGAATTCTTATTTTATAATACGAAGTAAAATAAAGACATAAATTGTATTTTTTGCACTATTTTTTGAAATTATATATTTTATTTTAATAAATATATAAATTTATTTATAAATTTAGATCCATAAAATTTAAACTAATATTTGATAATGCATTAAATAATATATATTTTATCTTTTAATTATGTATTTATTATTTTAAAACATCAAAAATTGTTTTATAAAAATAATTTAAACTATTTAAATTAAAAAATAGATAAAAATATTTAATTATTTTATAATTTATTTTTATTACTTCAAACTAGTTTATAACAAAATTTTATCAATATTATTTATTATAAAAATATTATGTATTTTTTTTTTTTTTATAATATAATATTACTTATTAGCTACAAATTTTATTTTCTTTCTTATCATTAAATATTTATTACTAAATAATTTTTTTATATAAAATAAAAATAAAAATTTTAATATTAATTGGACATTTGTTTCCCATTTAAGGATTATAATTTTCTACAAAAAAATCTCTGATTTATAAAGAATTTGAAGAGAAAATAAGAAGATAAATTTAAAATTGTACACAAAAAATAGTGCTCAAGGATCAACCTTACCCCACTTTACAACCCTAAATTTAGATGGGAGATAAATCTTCAAAACATTAATTTGAACATACTTTACACCGGCATTATGGACTCAAGTTTTTTTTAGACTCAGTTTAAAATAAAGTGGTCGCTCAAAATTAAGATAAATATTTAAATATTTGAATAAAAAAAATTATAAATAATTTTTAATTATATTTAAATATTATTTTTAGAAATGAGTATAAATTCAAAAGTATTTTTAGAAAATACTTTGTGCATATTGAAAAAGGTTGCATTTAAGTAAAATTTGTGAAAAAAAATGAGTGAAAATAAACATATAAATAATATGCAATTATATTTTATTAAGATCGGAAGAAACACATTTTAAGCGTTAAAAAATATATATATTTTTTAAAATACTAAGAAAAAATATATTAAAGATTTCATAATTTTATCAAATAAATATATTAATGTTATAATTATTAAATTTAGCACTAAAAATTATATAATTTTTGAAAATAATTAATTTATTTTCGTAATGAATTAAATACTATAAGTTCTATTATTATAAAAAGTAATAAATTTTAATTATATAATTTTTTAAAAAATGAACACTCTTATGATAACAAAAGTATTAAAATTAAGAATTTAGAGTATTTAAATTTTAAATAACAGGATTACATGTGTCAAATTTAAAAATTATAAGATAAAATACTTATTTATAAATAATAATATGATATTATAATATTTTTTTAAAATTATAAAATTTTTATTATTCTATGTAATAATTATAAGGTAAATTATTTAAACTAAATAATTTTGAGACTTCTGATAGTCGGCTTTCTTATTTAATAATTCGGTCCAATCTTACTCTTAGCAAATGGACCCGGATTTAATTTGTTGTATCTCTGGCCATCCTAATAAGCCCAATTGAAATTCGTCCAAATACTCCTCTTTAAAGATTTAATGACCTATAATAACAATTTATTAATATTTTTGTTCATTTTTTTTAACTAATATTATAGAGATATTAGAATTACTTTTTTATTAACAATTTTACCCATTTTGTATTTATTATTTCATTAATATAGCATAAAGTATAAAGATGCCAGTAACTTCAAAATTTGTAGTTTTTGTATGTAAATTATGTTACGTATTTATTATAAGTATATAAATATGTTATATATTCATTGAGAGTATGTAAATTGTGTTACATACTTATTTAACATGTATATAAAATGTGTTTACATATTCATGGATAAGTATGTAAACATGTAAATTGTGTTATGTAAACATGTAAATTGTGTTATGTAAACATGTAAATTGTGTTATATATTGTCATATTGATATGTAAATTATATTACATACTGTCACATTGGTATGTAAACTCAATTACATACCTACCATGTTGATATGTAAATTTATTTACATACTGTCATATTAGTATGTAATACAATTTACATACATATTAAATCAGTATATAACACAATTTATATACCATTAATATTATATAGATAAGGATATTTTTATAATTTATCTAATTTTAATGTAATCAAAACTCACAATTTTAATTTTATTATTATTAATTTTAAAAAATATAATTTTTAATCAAAATAAAAACTATTTAAACCAAATTTAGGGGTGTCCGCGGTCCGGTCCAGTCCGGTCCGATTTTTGATAAAAAAAAATAACCAAACCGAACCGAACATATTTATTTAACCAAACCGAACCGAACCGAATAACTAATAAAATTTTAAAACCGAACAATTTGGTCCGGTTTGGTTAACGGTTTTTTTTTTTTAACACAAATTTTTTTTTAACTATTTACTACATATCATAATAAAATAAAATATGAATTTTAAAGAAAAAAACATAACATTCTACATAACGTCTTCAATTCACACATATCATCTTCAAACCTGTTAAAACTTAAAAATAACATACAAAAGATAATCTAAAAATCAATTACAGTCTAAAGCTAAATATTTTTGCAAATTCTATAGCAAAATACAATAATACATTAATCCATGAATAATTCAAAATAATTACAGTCTAAATTGTACATAATTAAAAAGTTTACACAAGTTCATAATAATGACTAAAAAAATAAATATTTCATATTTAAAGTATTCATAGTGAAGCCTCCATAAAATCTCCAACTGCAAAAAAAAAAAAAATTTATTTTTAAATGTAAAAAAAGTAAATTTAATAATATATTTAATTATTTAATAAAACTTACCGTTTGTGTTTAAGGATAGACAACATCAGTTGGTTGCGAATGTTTGTGTTTAAGGATAGACAACACAACATCAGTTAGTACATCTGATAAGCCAAAATAAGCCAAAATGGGTATTGAAAAAATGATTAATAAGCCAAAATATTAGCACACAAACTGATGTTGTCTATCTTTAAACACAAACATTCGATGTGCAAAACGCATAATTATGAATTTTTTTTAAATTACAGGATATATCTTAAACACAAACATTCGATGTGCAGATGAAACTTAGTACATCTGATGTGCAATGTAATATTAGCACATCTTTCGTTCATATAATAAGCCAAAATACCTCAAATGGAAGTGAAAAAATACCTCTTCCTTGACTTCCTTCCATGGCCGAAGGGGAGGATAGCTGGGGGAGCTGGCGAAGAACCTGAACGGCTGGCGGGCCGCGGGACGGGGGCTGGCGAGGCGCGGGACGCTGGCAGGGCGCGGGACGGGGGATGGGGGCTAGCGAGGCCCGGGATGCTGGCTGGCGGGGCACGGGACGACGGCTGGTTGGCGAGACGGCAGGCGGCGCTCTCTAGGGTTCGCGCGAGACAGGGAGAGGCGAAGAGCAGGGTTATTATTTTTAATCTTAAAATGTATGTTCGCCTTGTTCGGTATATATATATATATATATATATATATATATATATATATATATATATATATTAATAATAATTAATATTAAAAATAGTTTTAATTTTCGGTTCGGTTCGGTTTGAAATTTTGAAAAACCGGACCGAACTGTTAGTCAAACGGTTTGGGCAATAACAAACCGGACCGGACCGGACCGATCCACTTATTAAACTGTCCAATTCGGTCCGATTTTTCAATTTTCTTCAATTTGGTTCGATTTTTGGACACCCCTAAAATCAATTACTCCCTCTCTTTAAATGGCCTGTTACGATGGATCAATTATTTTTAGGCCTACATAAGAAGGATCATTGTACAAGAGAATGTGGCAGACTTTATTTTCTCCTATGCTTCAACTTTCTTTCCTTTATTTTCTTAAATAACAATTACACCCACTCTCTATCAAATAATAATGATAATAATAATTACACCCACTCACAGAATTTAAATTCATGCACGCTTAAAAAAAAATATAATTACACTGGTAATTAGTTCAATGCTTTAAATTTAAAGTCTTCTAGATTTAGGCCCTAACATTATTGAAATTCTAACAAGAGTTTTCAAACTATTTAACTAGTAAATTTTATCTAGATGTTTCTTAAAAGTGACACATATATGATAATATGAAAAATAAACTTCACCCACTAAAAATTACACAAATAAATTTGATGGTGCAACCACTTTGAACAATTTTATGATGTTACTAGAAGATAAATAAATAAAATAATAATGAGTAATGAACTAACATAACTACACTCTTTTGTACATTTTTTTAATTAATAAATATGCATCATGATAAAAAATTGATAAATTATTTTTAGAATAAATAAATTGACATATTTTTTAAGAGGTATTATGAGTATATTTTTTAATAATTTTATTAGTTGATAATTTTATTAAGTATTTGATAATTATATTTTTAAAGAATATAATTGCATTAATATTATATTTTATTAAATTAAAATATCATATTATTATTTATTTTAATAATAATGAATAATTTTTTTTATTTCCGGTACATGTGAAATTGTTAAAACAAGATCATTCGCTACTTGTTATAATCTACTTGCGTTCGTATAGTAAAATGTGCACACACAAAAAAGGCCACAAACGTTGTAATTCACTTTTAAGTAACTAAAATATAACAATAAAGTAATAATATAAAAATATTATTGGAGAAGGTGATTTTTTCATATATTATAATAATATTGAAATAATAAGTATAAAAAAATAAAAAAAATATTAAATTTATGTGAAAATAAAGTGTGAAAACGTTGAAAATTTGACAGACTCTCGTGCCACTGTCTATCTATTAAAATTTCGAAGAAGTCCTTCGCTTTGCGCACGACGTGGCGACTGTGGTTGACCTCGTCTGAGCTGTCATTAAAGTTCCGCAATTTCCGTCACAATTAATGGTACTTTCGTAATTTGATTGACTAACAGACTCTTTGATTTCTTAATTATACCCCTAAGCGGCAAAGATTATGCTAATTAAATTAAGACCAATACCCCAAAGAATCGATGACGGTGTGTATTAGAGATATGGAGAAAGCCAAGAAAGGTCTCTGAAAGTCAAAAAATACAAAACCAAATCTGCTCTTTAAAGGTCACAGAGAAAAAAAAAAAAAACAGCTGAAGAGGGAGAGGGACTTCTCTTCCTCAAGTTATTTTGGATTGCTGAAGGGTTTAAGCTTCTCAAAATCTTGATCGAATTTATTCTTCACATTTGTTTCATTTTTTTATATTGTTTTTATAGCACTGTTGCGTATTATTCTAGACAAAAGTTCGAAATCTCTGCTTGCTGAAATTGGATGATCGGTCGTGGAAGACTCAGAAGTAGATCCAAAAGCAATCTCAGTTTATATTCCAATCAATTTTCTTATCAATGGTATTTGTTTCTGCTATATTTTCTTGGTTATTTTATGTTGTTTGTTCATTATAACTTCTCACTTCTAAAAGATATATGGAATGCTAGTGATTGGTGACATTTGTTGTTAATTTGATGGGATTGTTATCAGTATGCTGTATAGAAGCTGATCTGTGTTTAAGCTGAAGAGTTGGTGATATTTAGTGTTAATTGGTTTGCCATTTGATGTCTCATGTCTGTATATCCAATTATGTTTTGGTGACTTTCAGATTTGTACACTACTAATAATCTAGCTTCCTGCTTTATTCTATTAGTAGACTGTATAATAACTCTGCTTCGGTTGTGTTAATCGTATGTCAAATTTTGACTGGGTTTATTATTTATTGAAACAATTGATTTACTATTCAGTACTAATTTATGTTGTTTTGCTGAATGCCGATTCATGAGTTGAGCCTCCATATTAGTTGGGATTCTGCTTACTCTTTTTTATAATTTAATGAAATGTTTTTGTTTCCTATAATGAAAAGTTGTAGTTTTTCTCCCAGTGCAACGGACTTGTTAATGGTATGAACTATGTGCATTGATGTATTTAAAATCATGTAATATGACCATTTTGTATGTCATTGTAAGCAAGTTACATAGGCCTCAAAAACTTGGACCATCTAATTAGAAAAATTGCGAAAGAAACACCAAAAAAAGCTGGTAAGGTCTATATATCAAACTTTTGTGACATTTTATTTTATGCCGATGCAATTGATTTCACCAACCGTTAACATGTTACCAACATAAATTGCTTTAAGTTATTGATACTCTGCTAATGCTGAGCATTTTTTTGGTTGCTCAGTAAAGAATTTAATTTTTTGCTTTTCTCCCTGTCTCAAAACTCAATATTTTTCGACAACGTTACTTTGTAACTACTATTGACCTTGACAGCATAGCTGGTCCTCTACATTTTTAAGTTAATGTGGCAGACGCTTCTCATTGTGCGATATTAACCCTTTGGTTTGGCTGATTCTTTTTTTTTTTCCCCATCTGTTTTAAGTATTTAAGAAACACTACATTTTGTTCAGAAATAACTGAGCACATGCAGATGCAGTGGATTAGTAGTCCACTGAAAACAGAACGCACCAAAAAAATCTAGGCCCAACAGTTCTCTAAATCAAATTCTGAAGTTAGGAGTTACAAGCCCCTCCCATTGTAACTTATCAGAAACTTTGAGTTATCTGTGATCTATGTAGAAACTCGTGCCAATGATGATATGAAGCCAGCATCACTCTCATATAGGAAATTACATTCATTTTTTATCATATAAGATTGAATATTCTACTATAACTATCTATTCGCAAAACCAAAGATAGTTCCAATCCCACAATACCATAAAATCCTTCCTTTCCCATTCCTCCCATGTGTTCATCTATTACATTTTTGCCACTCTGCTGATAGTAGGTGCAAACCACATATTATTTTATCCTTTATCATGCTTATTTCTGTTTACAAATGACGTCATGATCTAGTTCTTTGATATTTTAATTTGTTTCCACACTGCTTTGCAGGCTGGTGCATTCAGTCCTGTAGTTGGATCTCTTGTCTGGTTAGAGGATCCTGAAGAAGCTTGGATAGATGGTGAAGTTGCGGAGGTTAATGGTGAAGATGTTAAAGTCTTATGCTCTTCGGGAAAGATGGTAGGGGGCTCTTTACAATGGTAGCTTTTGGAAATTTTTTGTTGTTTGTTGTCATTTGAATTATGTTTTGTTTCCATGATCATTGTTGTTTGTTTTTTAACCTGATATCCGTTTTCCTTTGGCTTATGTGCATGTGCAATTTCAATAGAACGGATGCTACAGTTTTTTTATTTTATTTTATTAATTTTTTTCTTTCTGGTGAGATGATTATTGGAATTCTCTGATTTTTATACCTTCTGTTTTGTCCACTCTTTTATGGGAAATTGCAGGTTACTATTAAAGCATCTAATGTTTATCCCAAAGATGCAGAAGCTCCTCCCTGCGGAGTGGATGATATGACAAAGCTGGCTTATTTGCATGAACCGGGCGTTCTTGATAATTTAAGATCAAGATATGATATCAATGAAATATATGTTAGTGTCAGAAATATGAAAGCAATCATCATTTGTTTTCCTTATAAGTTGGGTTCTTTTGGGGTTGGAGGGGTCCAAATGAAATTGTATTACATTTTGATTTGAACATGTTGGTTAAGACTTTTTTGCCTCTCCACTAGAACATTTTCTTACATGCACTAAATGGTATTGTCAGACATATACTGGGAACATTTTGATAGCTGTCAACCCATTTATGAAGCTTCCTCACCTCTACAATAACCATATGATGGCACAATATAAAGGAGCAGCCTTTGGTGAGCTTAGTCCCCATCCCTTTGCTGTTGCAGATGCTGCCTATAGGTAAGCTTTTAAGTTCTTGGTGCATCTATTTCATTTGGAATCTTGTTCCATGTTAATGTTTGTTGCTGTGGCTGCAGACTTATGATCAATGAGAGAGTAAGTCAGTCAATATTGGTTAGTGGTGAAAGTGGGGCTGGTAAAACAGAGAGCACAAAACTGCTCATGCGTTATCTTGCTTACATGGGAGGAAGAGCTGTTGCAGAGGGAAGGACAGTTGAGCAACAAGTTCTGGAGGTACCAAGTTTGTGAGAATTCAATCTGTTTGACCAACAAAAATGACAATTTGCAAATTCAATTTTCAATATACCATCTATTTGGCATGCATTCTTATTTCTTTTATCTGGACCTCTGATTTGGTCCCTCCCTTCTTCTTCTCTGCTTGCAGTCAAATCCTGTTTTAGAAGCATTCGGTAATGCAAAAACTGTTCGGAACAATAACTCAAGGTGTGAGAAATCTTATATTAAGGGTGCTTTTGGCATATTATATACCATCATGTGTGTTTGGTTTCTTTCTCACTTGCATCTTTAACTGTTGCAGTCGTTTTGGTAAGTTTGTGGAGCTTCAATTTGATCAGAGTGGGAGAATATCAGGAGCTGCTATAAGGACGTATTTGCTAGAGAGATCACGTGTTTGTCAGTTGTCTGATCCTGAGAGAAACTATCACTGTTTCTACATGCTATGTGCAGCACCAAAAGAGGTATTGGATTTTTTATTAATTAAATTTTTGGCCTAAAAGAGGTATAGAATCTTTGCTTGCTTCAATTACTGGGTTATTTAAATCAAATGTTTTTCATTTTTATTTGATATATTTTCTAATTTGCAGGATGTTCAGAAATTCAAGTTGGGAGATCCAAGTACTTTCCATTACTTGAACCAAACAAATTGCTATAAGTTGGATGGTATTGATGATTCTAAAGAATACATTGCAACAAAGAGAGCAATGGATATTGTTGGAATCAGTTCTGATCAGCAGGTATGCTGTAGAGTGTTGGTTTGTTAATTTCGGCCCTCCAATAATAGCCTCTTATCGAATTATTCTTTCTTTTTTGCTTCCCTTCTCTCAGGATGCAATATTTAGAGTTGTGGCTGCAATTTTGCACCTTGGAAACATTGAATTCTCCAAAGGGAAGGAAATAGACTCATCTGTGCCAAAAGATGAAAAATCTTGGTTCCACCTTAGAACTGCTGCCGAGCTTCTCATGTAATATAGCATTCCATTGATGTTTTTAATATGTTCATGTATACTATGTTATAAACTTTGTCTCCTGTATGGTCTAACTAAAGAAATATGATTGGTTTAGGTGTGATGTGAAAGCACTGGAAGATTCTCTTTGCAAACGAGAAATTGTAACTCGTGATGAGACAATCACAAAATGGCTGGATCCAGATTCTGCAGCTCTCAGTAGGGATGCTCTGGCAAAAATTATTTACACGAGGTTGTTTGACTGGTAAGATTGAGGCATCCGTTATAATAGTAGTAAATAACACTAATGCCTTTGCTTAATTTATTTGTATTCTTCAATTTGACATGGTGTTTACTAGTTCCATATTGCTCCCTTCTTATCTTCCTGTTTGTGCAGGATTGTAGATACGATCAATTGTTCAATTGGTCAAGACCCTGGTTCAAAATTCTTAATTGGGGTTCTGGATATTTATGGATTTGAAAGTTTCAAGACAAACAGGTGCTTAACCGGTACGCTTTTTGTTTTATATTTGATAAGAATCAGTTCCTTAGGATGAGCTAAATAATAAAGTTATGCCTGCTTTATAGTTTAAGAAGACATTCAATAAAACAAAAATGGAGGAATATATGTGTTTTTTTATGAAGCTTATATTCTATATCCTTGCATTTTCGGTATGTCTTGGATCTTCCCCTCCGAGGACTCATTCAGGACCATTTTGAGGCACATATGTGTCTGGTTTATTTTTTGTCTAATTGACTACATTTTGTTTATTGTATGAATTAATTATTTATTTTGTTCATGTTCTCTATTCCTCACTTGCTTTCTCATTCTTTTCTTCCTATCCCATTTTCATTCTTTCTGTGGTTTTTAACTTTTAATGCTTTTTGGGATATGATGAAGGAATAACACTATGATGAAGGGGTTTGAGCTTCTAATACATGTATATTTTGCTGTCTTTTTTTTCGCTTTCCCTTTCTTATTGATGTCTTTTACCTTTTTAGATTGGGATCTTTTTATGAATACTGAAATGTTGACAGTTCCATTGTAGTAACTCTGGCAACAAGCTAAAATGTTCTATTCATTTTTTTCTGCCGCATTAATCTGTGCTATACTGGTATAATCTCATGCTGTCAAGTCTGCTTCCTATTTGGTGGTTAGATCCTTAATCGTTTCTGATTTTTTTTTTGTTCTTGTTACACAACGAAATTTAAAAAATGTCACTGAAAGTCTATTCTATCTAGGTCTTTTAATCTCACAGAGCTGACCCTTACATTCTATTTGCTGCTTTTTAGGATTGTGGCTCTTACCATGAATTTTGAACATAATTTTTTTTGAGATTGCTTTAAGTGGGTGTATGCATGGAAGCCATGTGGACCTATAAATTCGGAATCACTGGGACATCATCTCTTTAGTTTTCTTTCACACATTTGCTAATGAGTTCATGCCTGTGCAGTGAGCTCTAGTTGTATTTCGTTTCTAGTCTCTGAGCTGGGGATAAATAATTTGTGCAAGCAGAAATTAGCAGTGTGAATTGTTAATCTGTTAACCCATCTTGTGGTCACCCTTTAGTGATAACCAGAAAATTAGCATTTTTTTAGTTGAAACTGGTGTTGTAATTCAATTTACTATCCATAAATTTCTCAACGTATTATGCTTGTCGCGATTTTTTTTTTAATAGTTGCCTGGTTTTGCAGTTTTGAGCAATTTTGTATCAATTTGACAAATGAAAAACTCCAGCAACACTTCAATCAGGTTTGTCTTTGAAGTATTGCTTCCTTATGTATCCTGGTCATTTCTTCATTTCTTATCATTTGCATGACTATTTTTTATGGCAGCATGTTTTTAAAATGGAGCAAGAAGAATACACCAAGGAAGAAATTAATTGGAGTTACATTGAATTTGTTGATAATAAAGATGTGCTAGATCTCATTGAAAAGGTCTGTATCTGCTGACACCGCATTTGGATCTTTAACTTTTCTTAGCTCCCTTCCCTTCCCTTCCCTGCAGCTAAGTCTGTTGTTTTTCCTTAAATTATTTAGTGTGTCTAGCGTTATTATGTAATTGTTGCGAATTGCCAATACTATGTCTACCTTATTTCAAATTCATCTCATTCTAAGCTCACTTGTTGATGCTTGGCAAACATTATATACATCAGTACCTGTGTGGTTTCCTTTGAGGAATGATTATTTGTTTGCTTTATCATTTCATTATTCCTTTTGATACTTTAAAGTAACTTATTAAATTAATTGTTCAGAAACCTGGTGGCATAATTGCTCTTTTGGACGAAGCTTGGTAAGTGCAAATGTTTTGGAAGTGTTTTCGTTATCTGTGATTTGATATTTTAAGTTTGCTTATTGTTTTATATATGCTCTGGTTTTTGAGATTATTGAGGTTTTCTTGTTCCAGTATGTTTCCAAGATCAACACATGAGACATTTGCCCAGAAGATCTATCAGACATTCAAAAATCATAAGCGTTTCAGCAAACCAAAATTGTCACGCAGTGACTTCACAATTTGCCATTATGCAGGCGATGTAACTAACATGTTTATTTGCATTTTGAATTGTGGAGTTTATACTTCATAGCTCAATAGTAAAAATTATTCATTTTTAAGACGAAATTTGTGACATGTTTTTATTTTTATTTTTCAGGTCACTTACCAAACTGATCTGTTTCTGGACAAGAATAAAGATTATGTAGTTGCTGAACATCAGGCTCTCTTAAGCGCTTCCAAATGTGCCTTTGTGTCCAGGTTGTTTACTCCTTCAGCTGATGATTCATCCAAACAATCAAAGTTCTCTTCGATAGGTTCTCGGTTTAAGGTCTGATTGTTTTGCTTCTGACTAGGCCAATTAATTGATCACTTTGTGTAATCTTATAACTAACAAATACCAATCTTCTACTTTATGCAGCAACAACTGCAAGCATTGCTAGAGACTCTCAGTACAACAGAGCCGCATTACATTCGCTGTGTTAAGCCCAATAACCTTCTTAAGCCAGCCATTTTTGAGAACAAAAATATTTTGCAACAGCTTCGGTGTGGGGTAAGTGTGCTGATACCAACTTGATTTTGAAATACGTAATGGTTTTAACTGAACTGCTTACAATCCTTTATTACCTTTTTTAGGGTGTTATGGAGGCAATCAGAATAAGTTGTGCTGGGTATCCTACTAGAAAACCCTTTGCTGAATTTGTTGATCGATTTAGTCTCCTTGCACCAGATATTCTGGATGGAAGGTATTCAAATTGAGTTTTTAATGATAGATGTTGTGCAATGTGATCGAAGATTCTTCACTTATATTTTGTTATTTTTTTTTCATGTTAGTACTGATGAGGTCGCAGCATGCAAGAAGCTTCTGGAGAAGACTGGACTTGAAGGCTATCAGGTAAACATTTGATGGGTGTCAAAACTTAATTCTCAAATGCAATTTGGTTATAGTCATTTTTCTCCAATGCTGTGCCAGTGACATAAGATAATTTGAATATGTTAACTGCTTGTGCTCACCATATGGTTTGTAGTTTCTTAATTTATTGCCTCGAACTCTGAGATATGAATGACATGTGACCGTGTACATTTTCTAGATTATGTATAATTGGATTACTACTGTGATGACTCGTTTACAATTTTCACTATGAATGTCAATGTTTATGTTACTGCTGATGCATATTTCATGTCTTACATTTTTTGTTCTAAAGGCTTTCATTTTCCTCACTCATTATAGATTTTTTCAGATTGGTAAAACGAAAGTGTTCCTTAGGGCTGGACAAATGGCAGAGCTCGATGCTCGCAGGACTGAGGTGCTAGGGAGATCAGCTAGTGTTATTCAGAGGAAAATCCGTTCTTACTTGGGTCGTAGGAGTTTTATAAAACTCCGTTTGTCTGCTGTATGGATTCAAGCTGGTTGTAGAGGTATTTGGGCTATCACCCACTTGGGGAATGCGACAGCCAAGTACTCTTAAGACTTGCATGAAAATGCTTATGATTCCTCCCCTATGCCAATTGCAGGACAACTTGCTCGACATATGTACGAGGGAATGCGAAGGGAAGCTTCCTCTCTGGTGATCCAGAGAAATTGGCACATGTATCTTGCTAGAAATGCTTACAAAGAGCTGTATTGCTCTGCTGTCTTCATCCAGACAGGCATGCGCGGGATGGCTGCTCGTAGTAAGCTACGCTTTAGAAGGCAGACTAGAGCAGCTATTATCATCCAGGTAAAACAATATTGACAAAATTCTGAACTGCTTTAAAGAAACATTTGTTTTGAGGTTCACATAGCTTATAGATGCCAATGTTCATTTTACAACAAACATTTTGTGCAGCTTTTCCATTCTTGTGCTTTATGTATTTCACACATTATCTTAAGTTAGGAAATTTGTTTTTTTTTTTGGTTTTTCCTTGTAGACTCAATGTCGCAAATACTTAGCTCGGCTGCATTATTTGGAGCTAAAGAAAGCTGCAATTATTACACAGTGCTTGTGGAGAGGAAAAGTTGCTCGTAGAGAGCTTCGAAAGCTTAAGATGGTAACATCATTTTTTATCCTTTTTTTTTTCCTGTGGATCCAAGAAGATGATCTTTTGTATTTATGCAAGATTTAAAGTGATGAAAAAGAGCCTATCATTTTACTATTTTCAACAGCAACCACCAGCTGCATAATACTTCCATTCCATTTTATTAAAGAAGTTTCGTTATTTAAACACTAAAGTACAAACAAGAACTAGATATACATCCAAGTATGAAAATGGCTGCTTTCTGAAAGCACATGAATGACATGAGTGCTTTTTTGTTTCTTGGCATGATAGATTGTGTGGTTAATCTTTTTAGAATTTTTTTGAATGCATTTGCTAAATTAGTGTGCCATATGTTATTGAGGAAATCATAGATTCTTGGCATGCAAAAAGTGTAATTATTTTAAAATGTGTCTCAGTTCTCAATGCGTAAAATGCAGGCTGCAAGGGAAACTGGAGCACTCCAAGCTGCCAAAAATAAATTGGAAAAGCAAGTTGAAGAATTGACGTGGAGATTACAACTTGAGAAACGCATCAGGGTATGGCTTGATTGTGGATTGATGAATGTATCCAATTCTGGAATTATGTTATCTGAAGTCTGAATTACAGCCTATTCTACAACTACCATTCTACCATGAGCTCTTTTGATTTTCTATACTTCATTCTTTGTGCAATTATCTTATCTTATTCTGAATGTTTTAAATTGAAAAAGTAGTATTGGTCCTGAAATTCTTTCAAAATAGAAATCACCTTGAGCAATGCCCTTTAGACATACATACTTTTAGATCTTGAGAATGGACGTTTTTGGAACTGTCCTTTTCTATTATAAAATTTAACAGCATTTTGGGACAAAAATTTTGTTAAGAAATAGTAAAATATCTAAGCTATTAAAATGTTATGAATGAACATTGCATTTCTTTAGGATTACGAACTTTTGTTATATGTTGATCACCATTTGCATGGTCAAGAAGACTTAAAGTATATGAGTTGGAATATTAGATATTTAGTATTATTAATGTTAGAATATTAGATAATTATTATAATGTTTCCTTTTTTTTTTTTTTTATATATATATACACTATATATATTTTCTATATTCTGGGTCCAAATCGGCCTTTTAGGTAATATAAACCTATTTATTAAATAAATGCATAGTGCCTCGTGATTTCCCCCTTTTTTCTGGGTAACTATGGTTCTATTATATATACAATTCAATCCTTGTAAGTTTCTCTGTTGTAATGTGAAATCTTTTTCCTATGAGTTTTATCTTAGTATTAGATGCTATTAACATTCATGGAGCAGACTAGTCATCAATATCATAGCATCGTTCTGATATGATCAATTTTAGTTGTATTTTCTGGGAACGAGAAGTACTGTTACAGTATCTGTCAAAGGTGTGAAATATGAAGGATGAGAAAGATTGTATAACCGTTTGAACTGGGGTGTTTAGTATATGTTGTGGCTCACATGAACGGCTTGGTGCCAGAGTTAGGTTTTACTTCTCAACTAATTTCTGTGCAAGACCTTGTATTTAGATAAACTTTCAACTGTAAAATTTATGTAGGCTGACATAGAGGAAGCTAAAACACAAGAAAATGCACGGTTACAGTCTGCTTTGCAAGAGATGCAGAATCAATTTAAAGAAACTAAGGCAATGCTTGAGAAGGAGCGTGAGGCTGCAAAAACTGTAGCAGAAAGAGCACCCATCGTACAGGAGGTTCCAATTGTTGACCAAGAAATGTTGGGGAAACTTAACTGTGAAAATGAAAAACTCAAGGTTCATTGGCTGAAAGAGCCTAGATTGCTTTAAAAAAAAATTCTTTACCTTTTTATATTTATTTTTTGCTTATTTTCTGTTTTTTCCAATATACAGGCTTTGGTGAGTTCACTAGAAAAGAAAATTGATGAAACGGAGAAAAAATTTGATGAGGCAAATAGAGTTGGTGAAGAAAGGCTGAAGCAAGCCTTGGAGGCCGAGTCAAAATTCATTCAGTTGAAGACTGTCATGCAAAGGTTATTGTTGTTAAGCTTAGATTTAACATAATTTCCTAACTGAACTTTCATGATGTATATTGTTCAAACTGTGACCCTTCGTGCATTTGCATCCTCACTTTTCATTTAAAAGTATATTATTTTTTCTATCGTGAATTTTCTCCCTTCTATTACAGGCTTGAAGAGAAATTTTCTGACATTGAGTCAGAGAATGAAACTCTTCGGCAGCGAGCAGAGTACACACCTGTTAAAAATGTATCTGGACATCCTCCCATTCCACCAGCTCAGGTAGTCCTGCTGCTATCACACATGAATACAATGTATGTGCTTGTAACCCTTATCCGTTATCCGTTATCTTTATTAAGTTCAGTTTTTTGCTTTGCAGAGATTGGAAAATGGTCTTCACATGACTGACGAGGACAAAGCTAATGTAATTACCTATTTCTCTCTCTGTATTGCTTTGTCACATATTCACATCTACAGCAGCATATCTAATCCTGCCTGTTTCCAATATTTTATTTTATGCCCCACTGAAACGAGTACTCTTTGCAGGAATTATTGAGTGTCACATCACACAAGAAGTGTGGTACAGAGTCTGATAGTTTTAGGAGATCAGTCATTGAACGTCAACATGTATGTACTCATATTCCAAATTTAGTAAGGTTTGCTAAATCTTTTTGTATGATTGTAAGATTTTTTAATACCTTGTAATATAGATTGGCTTAAGATGATACTGTTAGTTTATGATTTTTTTGCAGGAGGATGTTGACACTCTAATAGGCTGTGTTGTGAAAAACCTTGGATTCAGTAATGGAAAGCCTGTTGCAGCCTTTAGCATTTACAAATGCCTTCTACACTGGAAATCCTTTGAGGCTGAAAGGACTAGTGTTTTTGATCGCCTCATTCAAATGATTGGTTCGGAAATTGAGGTAGCTGGACTTTTTTCTATTGTGTAAATTTGTGTTTGATGCCTGTTTGTTGTGGTGTTTCCTTTCTGTGTTTGCCAAAGGAATCAAGGGATATGAATTTATAGAAATCTAACAATTCTCTCTTATGATTTCAGAATCAAGATAATAATAATGAACACATGGCTTATTGGTTATCAAACACATCTTCTTTATTATTCTTACTTCAACGGAGCATGAAGGCTCCTGACGCCACTCCACAGCGGAAAGTGACCCCTCCAACATCTCTTTTCGGGAGGATGGCTATGGTATTTGGAGATCCATAAACTTTATGTTTAAAGTGGATGATGGTTATTCCGGACTTGGCTTAGTTCATCGGTTTTGTCTGTTCTTTGTGTTTAACACTGTATAATACGGTCTGCAGGGTTTTCGTTCATCTCCTTCTTCTGCAAATCTTCCAGCTCCTGCCATTGAGGCAATACGCCAAGTAGAGGCCAAATACCCAGCTTTGCTTTTCAAGCAGCAGCTGACTGCCTATGTAGAAAAAATATATGGAATTATTCGGGATAACTTGAAAAAGGAGTTGTCATCATTGCTTTCCCTGTGTATCCAGGTATTGTCAATGTCACATGATTTTGTTCGTTTAATACTTGAATACTTCTTTCTTATGAGGTTTAAATTGTGAGATTTTCGACCTTTGGAAGTTATATTCTCAAACGTTCTGATAATTAAGCTCTGGTTGTTTATATACAATGGTTGTTCTCTGATATATAGGCACCTAGAATGTCCAAGGGAGTGCTAAGATCTGTACGGTCCTTTGGGAAAGATTCTCCTACCAGTCACTGGCAGAGCATTATTGAAACCCTTGACACTGTCCTTAGCACATTGAAACAGAACTTTGTAAGAGCTTTTATTATTTGTTGTGTTCAATTTTTAAGGGCCATCCACTTCTTTTTTCATTTCAAAGCGTTAATGGCAAACTGCCTGCTTGTTTTAGGTGCCCCCTGTTCTTGTTCAGAAAATATTCGTCCAGACTTTCTCCTATATCAATGTACAACTTTTTAATAGGTAATAATTGTTTCCTTTCATTAAATTTATTAATTTGTCCTCAAAGCTTAAGTTATCTTGATAGCTTGTTTCTTTTGCAGCCTTCTTCTACGCCGTGAATGTTGTACGTTTAGCAATGGGGAGTATGTGAAAGCTGGATTAGCAGAGCTGGAACTATGGTGCTGCAAAGCCAAAGAAGAGGTAATTCTTTTAATTATAAGTTTTCAAACGCTCCAGTGTTTCCCTTCTCTTATTTAATGAAGACGTGTGATCCACCCTTGATTGTATTGGCTGCAAACATAAGCAGAGCCCTTGGATTTCATTCTAACTAAATTTTTGACCTCGTGGGGTGATGTGTGGTTTATTCCCCTCATTTCAAACCTGGCTTCGTTTGATCCAAAAGTTTTACGTATCCCTTCTTGCTTTGCAGTACACAGGTTCTTCATGGGATGAACTTAAGCACATAAGACAGGCTGTTGGATTCTTGGTATGGTCTTTCTGCAACATGCTAAAGCCTTAACACCTGTCCCTTGGATCATGTACCTCTTATTTTCATTGTGCTTACTCAATTTTCATTATTTAATCTTCAGGTTATTCATCAGAAGTACAGAATTTCCTATGATGAAATCACAAATGACCTCTGCCCTGTGAGTCTCTCTCGTGTTCATTTATTTGTAGTGACCACAAGCTGATAGAGACGTTGGACTAATTATTTTGCAAATTTATCATAATATGAATATATAGAAGTTAGTACTGAGAACTGGGTAATGATATAAAAGATTTCTTGTGAAAGGGAATTGTCATTATCAGAAAATAAAAACTCAAGGGAAGTTGGGTGCCTGATAGCTTAGGAAAGAAGACAAACTTAGGGTTTTACATCATTTTTTCGTGAATTGATATTATATTCTATTCCCTTTTATTGAGTGTGTCCAGAATTGATATCTAGTTTCCCTGAAACTTTTGTTGAAGTTGCCGGCCAAATTGTGTAATATGCTCCCTCACTCTTTGCCTTGTGCTTATTTTTCAGATTCTGAGCGTTCAGCAACTGTATAGAATATGTACTCTGTACTGGGATGACAACTATAATACACGAAGTGTATCCCCAGATGTAAGTGTAGTTGTGATAGTTATATCTTCATAGTGGTATATTCAACTTCGTAATCCCTTTCAGTGATTCAAATGCTTAGGAACTCTTGTTTAATCTATATATTTTTTTTTCAGGTCATTTCTGGTATGAGAGTACTCATGACTGAAGATTCCAACAATGCTGAAAGCAGTTCCTTTTTGTTGGATGATGATTCTGGGTTCGAACTTTATTCTCTTGTAGACTTTTCTCTTTAGTTTGCTTTAATATTGCCTAGAAGTTGCGACTTGTTTGCTAACTTGTATTATGTTTATTTCATGGTAGTGCACTCAATGAGTTGTGAACAATAATTTGAAGCCTGAATTTTAAGTAATATATGTTTTTTTTTTTTTTTTACAGCATTCCCTTCTCAGTAGATGACCTTGGTACTTCCCTGCATGAGAAGGATTTCTCAGATGTCAAACCAGCTGATGAACTTCTTGAGCATCCATATTTTGATTTTTTGCTTTACTAAGGCTATGAGGAAGCTCGGCCACGTATATTGTGGGGTTTTTATTTTCACAATAGGCAGTGATTAAATTTGTTTGCTGTAAATTTTCTAAATGTCTGCGGCACTGCTGTAAAATTATTTATTTATTCAATTTTTTTTTTCGGGTTATAATTAAAACTGGGAAGCATTAAACCCAAGTGTGTATTCTTTTTATTATTTTGTGCTATTTTGTGCAGCAATTTTATAGGGGGAACTATGAAGACATTTATTATGTAGTTTGGGGGGAAAGAGAATTTACTCCACCCAATTTTTGTTGTACATAAATTAAATTGTAACAATATTTTTTTTCTAAGATAATGTGGTAGGATCCTATTGATTTGAAATTGATGAATTTGTGTGTCACGTCATTTTAAAATTATATATTTATGATGACAAAGATTTTTGATGGATAATTATTGAGAAAGAGTAGCTCATTTTGTCTTGTTGGACATTAAATGGGGAATGAAAAAGACAGTGACTTTTATCAATCCCATAGTTAGTATTGCAATTAAGCTATATATACAATACCATGGTTCCAAATGGTGAAATAGTTTTAAATGTGCACAAAGATCTCTCGACTATCAAAGTCTCTGGGGATCTGATGAACTTGGAATGAAATATGTTGACCTACCCTTACTTTTAGGGAGGTTTTCCATGTTCAGAAAAAATAAAAAGAAAAAGACTTGACTTCAAATAAAACATGCATGTTGTTGAGTTAGAGCAGAATGTCCCGAAATCATTAGGGGTTTCGGAATTGAACATCTTCAACAAAAAAAGAGTATTTACCATTCTCTCCACCACCCAAAATTTGGCTTGGAGGGCTGGCGTCATATATGACTTGTTTCCATTTAAATTCTCAAAGTTCACCTGACCGAGCAAATTTATCAGTTGCTCTATGGACCATGGTTTGGCTAGGTCTATATCAATGCCTCTCTCTCCTCTTTATTTGTAACAGCCAATCTATCGATTACTAATTTTTACCATTCGGTTTCAATGTTTCATATATAATGCAATCAGTAGGCTTTTACTATGTAATATGTACATGGACGGATGATATTTAGGGCTAGTTTAAGCCTAACAAAATGTTTTATTCTGCTGGTCAAGTCTCCACCATTTAATAAGTTCGACTAGCTTCAAAAAATCATATGCTTTATAAAATTTATTAAAATTGAATATTAATATCATCTTTGTAGAGCTATAAATTTCGTCCTTTATAAACAGAGATCTAACAAGAAAAAGAAAAAGAAAAAAACACTGATATGTTCAAATACACCTCTTGATCAGAGTCAAAGGAAATAAGGAATATATCCGTGTAGGCCTATAACATAATTAGTAAGCAAATTGAATTGACACACTTAATTAATGAAGAGTTGGTTAGCTGAATAGAAATGAAGATATAATAATAGAAGATGGTTGAGAGTAGGAGTATACCTTCAAAGCACATGTTTGTTTGGTAAATCAAATTATAATTATAATTCCATTAAAAATGTTTTAATTAAATAAATAAAATAAAATCCAATTTGACTGTTTTCTAGTTAATTAGTGGTCGCAATATATATAGTCATAAACCATTAGCTATTTCATGTGTTTCCACTCCTGGGATCATATTCTTTCTTAATTAATTAGTTAAACTGTAATTGTGACGTAATACTAAGCATCTAATCCACAGTCACCACGTTCTTGTCTTGGTCATGTTATCGAAGATTTTGAAGTCCGAAATTTACTCATCCAACGACCAAAAATATCTTTTAATATAATTTAATAAATATATTAATATATATTATATAGTTTAATTAACTCAATGTTGATAAAAAATATCACTTTATTATTTTATATTTTTAACTTTATATCTTATCAATAAATAATATATAATTTAATAAATATCACGACTTGATACATATAACATTATTCTTCAACAATTTATTACTAATAACACTGTTAATTATAATTAATTAGTTTATTAAACTCTTTAATGTTATAATTTA
>JARDWI010000242.1:0-40001 GCA_029378325.1 Elaeagnus macrophylla
CATAATCAAGTTATTTTCTGTGTTATTATTATTACTTTGACATATCTCGTTTAAAAAAAAAAAAAACACAATTCATCTGACGTTACTTTATTACTATGTGAATTCTATTGTATTGTCAATCATAATTACTAGATACATCACAAATTTATTTTATTCAAAATTTTAAAATCAAATGAGTTGACTACATGCAAATAATGTTACATAAAATCCAACGGCCAAGATTCAGAGCTCCAATTTTTTATTTATTACTAAATAACATTGGTAAATCATGTATGCAATTTTTATAGCAAAAATCAAAAGAAAGAGAGAAAGATGAGGTAGAGCCCTTTTCTTTACATGAAAGAAAGAAGGAAATAAAGAAACGTCTAAGACACACCAACGTTTCTGCATGTCTCCTCTCCTTTTTAAACTTGTTTACTTTTTGTTGATCATCTACAATAAATTAACCCAATTAAAGCCCTTCTGATCATAAATTGTTTATCATTTTTTTAACTGTCCGTATGGTTTTATTGAGTCGGTGTAAGAAGACGAAATTGATGATATTCAATCAAGCTTCATCTTCTTTGATGTAAGATGGATTTAACCAACTTGAGCGTTTAAGTAATTCCGTTTGTCGCTCATATTTAATTAACACGAATTTAGCTAACTAGAAAAGTCAAATAAGGCAGACATAGATGTGTAAAAGAGAATGCAAATAGGCCATTCGCATTTTTCACTAGATCTGTACATACTATCGGCTAGCTCTTTAAATTATTGGTATATCTTGTAATTAATTATATGCTTTTTGCTCTTGAAAATTTAGTTGGTTAGGTGGTAGTAAGATTAATCAAAGTCCAAGTTCAATTCACTTTAAACTATTTTAAATTTGCCTTTCTTTTTCCTTTCCTGTAGTTCCTATACTTGTCTTCGGGATAGGTAACTTATTAATATTCTTATTATTATTGTTTTGATATTTATTGTTGTCTGAATTTTTTAATAATATTTTAATTTATTCAAAAGGTATATATTTAGTCAAATATATATATATATATATATATATATATATATATGTGTGTGTGTGTGTACAAAAATTGAAGAGTATTTTAGTGACTTAAATATTTTATTATTATTTTTATCATTTGTTCTTTCTCTCATTCTTTCCTTGAATTTAGTATTTAAAATTTTTTATTGAAGTTTTAGAAAATTAAAATACGACTTATAAAAATATCGAAAACTTTTGATAAATTCAATACTTCCATGAAAATATCGATAATATTTGGATATTGTAGAAGATGTTTTTTAAACAGCATATTGATATCAGTAGTCAATATCTTACTTTACAAAAATTTTAATGAAAAAATGGAAAAATATCGAGATATTTTCATCCATGATAGAAAGAGAGTTATTCTCTCTCTCTTTTTTTTTTTATTCCAAAATATGAAAATAGGAAAAATAAAATCCCCAAGAAATTTTAAATCACTCTCATTAATTAATTATCCATATCCTTTTGGTATTGATACACTTGAATGATAATGTCCAATTTAAAAATTATATCTACTTTTAGTTTTTTTTTTTCATTATTAATTTTAAAAAAAATATTTAAGTAAATTAATATTATCATTTTGATTAATTATAATTTTAGTAAACATCTTAGAAGTAAATGGTTTTTTCTTTTCATTATTTTCAATTCAATTCCGATTAAAGTTAATAAATATACCCTAAAAGTAATGTAATACATGGGTTGCAAGAAAGTTTTCAATCCAACATTCTTCAATAAAAGTTTGTTTATCAGCCAATTCCATATCCATGATAGAACTTAATAATTTTAGGAAGCTTGTATTGATAGTTATATTAAAATGGTTGGTTTATATGTAAATAAATATATTAATGTAAAATAATGAATGTAAAGATTTATCACCATAAATTAACCAAAAAATTATGTATTAGGTCTAAAATAATGTTAATGTATTGGTTTTGATTAATGATAATTTATAAATACGTATGCAAATGTGAAAAAAATAAAAAGCGGGAGGGGAGGGGAGGGGGGAAGGAACGAAGTCATTTTTGAATTTACTTATTCTCTTTCGTGATTATGGCATGGTATTGAATTTACTTATTCTCTTTGTGGTTATGGCATGGTATTATCCTAAATTATTGGCACAAGGCTAGCATGTGTTCTATCGATTGTTCGTTAGGCCCACCAAATTATGTGTGTCCCTACATGTTTGCCATGTGTAGCACTGATGTGAGAACAGCTAGTAGCCGGTAAAAGGTAAGTGCATGGTTATAGAGTAAGCCACAGTAAAAGTTCACTAGTCGTTTAGCTTTAATAAATAATTTTTAATTAGTTTATGTAAAATTGAATAATCAAATATATATATATATTTTCTCTTAGTATTAATAAAATGCCATTTAATTATTTTAAAATTGAAAAATAAGTCTATAAGATTTTAACCTTAAAGGAATAAAAGATTTGGGCTGGGATTGAAGCTAAAAACACTATTTAAAAGTTAATGGATGATTAATAACACACTATTTAAAACTAATGGATGATTATGATACTTCAGCCACTCAAAAAATGTATGGTATTTAAAGTTGAGATGGTTTCAACTAAATATAAAAATATTATTTTACTAATTATATATGCCTTTTGCGTACTGCATATGTTTTTGCATTTGTAAAGAGTTTTGCTGGATCTTATCGTGCTCTACCTAAATATTGGGGCCAACACAAGTGCCAACATGAATGATGAAACAACCGCAAAGGTCCATGATCTACAGTGCATGTGCTTTGACAATTGACTATACATTACTGAAAATGAAATTATGTATTGCAATCATGAATTCTATTGTGCTTTCTTCTTCTTCTTTATATATATATATATATATATATACTTAGTTTAAAAGTTGTTTATTGTTAAAAATTATTGTTTTAAAATTACTTTTTTTTTTCTTTCCATTTTTCACGAACTAGAAAATGTGTTTTTTTAAATCTTAAAAGAAACAGTTACAAAATATGAAGGTATAAGCAAACTGACTCATTTTCACACATACCACTGTTTGGCAATCTTAACTAAGTGCTTACAATTGACCTAAAACCCAAATAATTAAATATGTATAAAAATAAGATTGCATAAATTTGAGGGTTATATGCTTAAATGCCCCCACATTAAACTTAAACTCTTACTCTAAATGGTAATTAACATTTGCATGCAAAAATCCCAGTTCATAAGGATCGAATAGAAAATTATAGTAAGCCGAAAATCGAATTAATCGATGGATATTAATATTTCAAAATGTTTTTCATATTTTGACCTTTAATAAATGAAAAATACAAAACTTTCTTTTTAATTCATTGGATATTTAAAAGGAAAAAAAAAAAAAAAAAGTTTTTCTTAGTTGCGTGTTACAAGCATCACAATCTCAAATAATGAAGGCAATTTGATGTTCAGCACCTCATTGAAATAAAAAGATACTTTATAAAAGTAGCTCTAAGCTTTTTATACATAATTAAATCTTTAGAACTCCATGGTATTCACTAGTGAACTTTATGTAATACAGTAATAGCATATCTATCTTACATGTAGAAACCTCTTTTGTTTTAGGAAGAAAAGGCTAGTCTCGACCCTCCCTCTATATATATTTTCATGCCCACAAACCCAGAAGTCATAACATCATACAATTAGTCCCACAACAAGGTGAAGCATGCAACTGGGTCAACATCAATATTTGGTATAATATATTGATCACACCGTTTATATCATAGGCCTTATTCAACAACTTTTGTCTTTGTAGCTATGTCTGATTTACCCAATTATTTTGATTAATAATCATAAATTTTAAGGGCAATCCAGATTTCTACAAGTAAAAATATCTGACACCAACTTCCCACCACCTGTAGACCAGAGAAGCAGCAAGTCAAAAGCATAAAAAAATTGCTGCTTTCTGCTTCCAAGTGCTCCCTAGTCCCTTCCCTTCCTATCCTTTATTAAACTCATCAATCTCCTCTTCCTTAGCATTGTAATTTTCTCTCTTTTCTCTCCCTAGAGACTCTCTCTCAATCTCTCTATTTCTCTCTACCTGCAAATGTCTCAAGTCACCACAAAATCTCCAAAACACTGTGGCAAGAAAGGACTAAACATTGACAAGCTCTATAAGAAGCTATTCTTTGGCTTCTCTACACTTTTCACAACAATTCTCTCTCTTATATTAATAGTTTGGCTCATCCTTCACCCCTCAAAACCTGAGTTCTCCCTAAAAGAAGTTGATATTTACCAACTTAACCTTTCAGGCCCTCACCTTCTAAACTCCTCAATCCAGCTCACTCTGTTATCCAAAAACCCAAATCAGAAAATGGGCATTTACTACGATGAACTACAACTTTATGCAGCTTATAAGGGACAACAAATAAGTCTATATACTTCTCTACCTCCATTCTACCAAGGACATGAAGATAGCAATTTGTTAACGGCTTCTTTGGTAGGAACAGGGTTACCCGTAGCTCCTTCTTTTGGTTATGAAGTGGGACGTGATCAAACAGCTGGAAGACTAGTTCTAAATCTAAAAGCTATTGGAAGGCTTCGATGGAAAGTTGGGACTTGGGTCTCTGGAAGATATAGATTGAATCTTGATTGTGTTGCTCTTTTGCCATTTGGTTCTCTTCCAACTGGTCCTCTCACTTCAAAGCAAGGGACTAAATGTTCTACCTCTGTCTAAAACAAAACATTAATAGAACCCGTCAGTTATTTCCTAATTTGTTTTTGGATTGATTAGTATTGGGAAGTACTTTGATGCCAGTAATTGTATGTAAATTAATAACCCTTGATAGCGTATAAAGTAAGGATTGTATCTGAGAATGAAAAGCTTCTTTTGATTGTTAAGTAAAACTTACTGGCTTTCTTTTTTCACCCCTCTATCCTATTGACATTGTTTTTTGCTTTTTCACCAAATTTATTTTCTGTAGGATTTTCTTAGAGTGGAAAAATAAGGCAGGATTGTTTTCAACTTTGCTAGCTGCTTTGATTGTTTAGTGGCCAAGAATAAAGAGGTAGTAATGATGTGAGAGATTCCAAAGAGAAAAAGGCAAGAAAAGAGGGAAAAGCGGTTGCTTTCTTGGCTAAGGAATTGTAAAGTTTAATCTACACTTATTTGCCTTTATTAATAATAGATATGTAGTCTTGGACCCCATGACATAGTCACAGTTACTGGATCTCTGAGATATGGTGATTCTTGAATCTTTTTAATCTCCATTTTATGCTTGCTTTAAAACATACCAGCAGAATATAGAATTGGTCATGTCCAGAAATGAAGGAATTTCTCTCTGTGATCTGATTCCAGATTCCAGATTCCAGAGTAAATGAAACTGCTAATCCCACGTTTCATTATTTTTTTAAGACTACAGAATTTGCACAGATTTTAGGATGATGAAAAGGCAGCAAAATAGGAGAAAGAAGATAAAATATGTAAATCATAGTTTAGAATTTATGAAACAGACAAAAAATACTTTAACAACTTAATAGCAATAGATAAAGGTAAATGCACTGCCACAAATTTCAAAAGTAAGATGACTTTTTCATCCTTCTTAGGATCTAACAGAATGAAGCCTCCTACCTTAATGTCCCCACAAGTGACCATTAGACACCGCTAGAACTGATTAACAAGGCAAGATGTTGTGATTGCTACGCAAGTGTTAATAAACAGCATATCCTCGATAAATTCCCTGCACGAAGTAAAAAAACAAACGCAAAAATAATAAAAATAGCATTCTTAAAACTTATAATAACAAAAATAAGACTTTATTATGTTCAAATTATATATTTTCATAATTAAAAAATAATTTTTACATCATTTTTTTTTAAATGTTCATCCAATTGAATGACGTTTAAATTAAATTGCGGTAATTTAAACTCATCCAATGTTATTGGGTGCTAATTTTGTTATTATACGTTTTAAGGGTGTTATTTTTGGTAATTTTTCAAAACAAAATTTAATGATTCAATCAAAGACATTGTAGCTAACCAGCTAGCTCTAAAGTTAAAATGTTAAAACTTGGTTTACTAATCTTCCTTTACGGGCATTTGAAAAGTGACTGCGTATGGAAACTAGCTGTTAACTGCATGAAAAGAATCTCGAAAACAAGAGCTGCGTTTTGGGTCATTTTATTTGCCTTTTAGTTTTAGACCCCATTACTTACCTGCAAAAAAAAGTGCAGGGGAAATGCCAAAAGCAGAGCAAAGTGGATTATTCGCATTAGATAACTTTACAGTATGAAAACCGCATTTACATTTACAAATAAAAGAAACTAAAGAAATACCATATTAGATTTGGAAGGATTCAGGAGAGACTATGGTAGGTTATTGCCTGATTGGTTAATCTAAATTATCACCAAGCGCCTTAGTCATTCACCTTTGCCAAAGCAAGAGTACACTTTCCTCATAAGTCTTTCAATGTTTCCGACCTTCCCATTAGAGATGAGAGGGAGAGAGAGATACCATACCATAAAAACCAAATCATCTCCTGCAGAAGATTGGCATGATAAAAAGGCGTTCTTGTAGTATTTTATTTACATCAAAGGATTCAACTTTATACCATATTTGTGAAACATCTTTTTTTTCTTTTTTCTTTTCCCCATTGAACCTGAAGAGAGATAAAGGTGTTAGCTTTACTCCATTTATGCGGCTTACACGTGACCTGAAAATCTTCGAAATGGCTAGACTAAAGCAAAAGATTGGGTCGTAATCTGGAAAAATGAACATTGGCATACTCGAGTTTCATGACTGGTAAAATTCAAATCTGTCAAGGAAAAACAGGATTTCAAACCTCCACCACATTCACACAAATGCTAGTCTACATGTGATAGAACCCAAGTTCCACTAGCTTTTTCTTACTTTCCTAAAAGTTCACCAGGTTTGGATATTAGGATCTAAAAGTTCATTTGGTGATTTGACTGGCATTTATATCTAAAATATACTTCCGTAAAGAGAAATACAATATTGTTAGAAAGATCTCAATGAGAGGAGATTAGTGGTAGATGTTTTGCTTACATGACAGAACTGGGTTGGAAACGGCAATGGCAAAGATTTTCACCACTAACTCCACTCTCCGAGAACTTTCCAACACCACAAGTATCACCGCTGTCATAGGTGTATTTCAAAAGCCAAACCCGGTCAAACTATCCTACGGACTTTATGGTCTACTTTACTATCCTAGTGAAGTTTTAGGGTACTAATTAAAAATTAGTAAACAAAAGTATCTAACTTGCCTGAATTGAACCCGTAGGTATTTTCCCCCAATCTATTTGCTTGTGATATTTAGCTTGCACCTTTTCTATTCATTGGCTGAAGGCAAAAACCAGTTATTATTAAAACAAAATTCTATTATTTCAAGCATTCCGTGATACATGACCCAAAAACACGAATTTATTGATATAAAAATATACATAGTTAGGTATTATTCGAAACCTTGAATTGGATGCCAAGTGCTGATTAATTGCAAATGTCTTGCGAGCCTGATTAAGAGAAGTTTCGTCCAAGGAACAAGTAGCTTGGTTCAACAATTAAAACGGGAGAGTTCTGCCTGGAAGGAAAGGAATGTACAGTTGACATAAACATAAAATAAACCCAAAAAATGAAAGACAAGAGACCTCTCAACACAAACATAGTAGAAGATAGTAGAATCCAAAAAAGTCGTATTGTCTCCATCTTTAAAATTTACATTACAACGGCCATTTTCTTTGGAAAGATCAATCTTTGACACGTTGGTTATCATGATCTCCGCATTCCCTTTGCATGTGTATGGTATGTTTGTTTTGGTGACTAATCAACGTGAAAAGAACTCCACCATTGATAATTAATTAAAATACAGACGAAGAAACAGTAAATTAATAACTCGGAGAAGCAACCACAATTACAGTCTATGAAGAAAAGAAAAATAGATTCTTTATTTGCATTAAAGACCCGTTTACATGAATGAATTCAGACCTGAATCCAAAACTTTTATCATTTACAGTACATTTGCTAAAGGGCTCAATTTTATATATGTTATGCGCCAACACTAACAACTAAAATCCTCACAAAATATGTAGTATGAATTAAAAACGGTACTATATTTTAACATAAGCTAGCTCAAAGTCTAACCTCGATACCATAGACATCAAGGTTATACCAAATCGGAACTAACCCATTTCCAGAAATGCCTCTTGACAGACACAGCCTCGTTCGCAATCTTCGAATTTTCACAATTCCGATATTCATCATCTTCATCCGTGCAAAACTCCACCTCAGGCAAGCCATCCACTAAAGCATCCACAGAGTGCAACACATAACAAGCCGGCAAACCCGGATACGATTCTGAATTTCGCTCCTCCACTTTCTTCCTATACGAACCCGGTACAACCCTCACAACACCACTATTATCCAAATCGGTAAAAGACGCATATATCAGCGAACCAAGCTCCTCGCGAACAGCCCGATTCACAGCCGATTCGAGCTCCTCAAAAGGCTTCATTTTTTCGGATAAGGGTCGACCACGATTCCTCACAGTACCGTCCGATAACTCCTGGTGCGATTCAACGAGAACCCGATTGTCTTTATCAATGATTCGGACCGTAACGACATTAACGGTTCGAATCGGAGGAGTAGAGTCAGCTAGCGAGGTTTCACCTTCAGAGAGCTCGAGCCAGAGATTGTGGATATTCTTGGTACCGGGCTTGACACCCCAAGAGGTAAAAGAATCGGAGGGCAATCGAGATTTGAGCCATTCGGAGAGGCACTGTGGGGTAGCGAAAGTGCGTTGGGACATGGAAGAAATTTTGGGGAAACGACGAGGGTATAAAGGGAAAGAGACAAAAGGGGTTTTAGAGAGGAAAGGTCTGGTAGAAGAAGAGAAGAGAAAGCAGATGGAGAGGGCAGTGAGGAATAGATCCGGGAGAGTAGGGTTCTTGAGAGGTGGTAGGGGGAGGCAGGTGTGGCTGTTTCTGATTTGGTGGTTAGGCGGTGACATGTGCTTATTAAGATTGTTAATAGTTTACTTCTGAAAGTATGGTTTGAAGTTGAACTGTGAAGCAGATGCGAAAGTGGGTATTTGAGGGCGTAATCCAACGGTGAAAGATGAAAGGAGTGGATGACTTAAGGCGTTAAGCATTTTGAAGCCCTTTGAAGAAAAGGTTTAGTGGATTTGTTTTTTTTAGGTTCGATCATCGATTCTAGGTGTGGAAAAGATAACTACTTAACCAATAAAATTATATGGTGATTCTCGTTTTAAGCTATGCTTACTCAATTACTTTATTGTTCGAGGCCACATTCATAGCCATATGATATGAGCTCACCAAAATATCAAGTCACCCACATCAAACTTTAGTCATGCAATGTCCAGTGACTAGCTAGCGTTTATAACTAGTATATAACTATGAACTGCCAAATTGAAACATACATAGATGTAAATAGAGAAAACACACGGTGCAAACTAAAAAGTAAAACTCCTAATTACAAGCAAAATGACCAATTCAAAATATCAAAATAACTTTGCATGACAAAGTTGAATGAAAATTGCTCTGCCATTTAACTGGTTAAGAAATTAAGTCAAAATTACTCTACAAAATATTAAAACTGAAGAACTAGTAGCCAAGAAATTCAAAATTGTCTCCAAATAGGTAAATTATCCTATCGAATCTCCATGGATCGTCTTTTCAATCCTCTTGATTTATAGCAGGCAATAGCATAGACCTACAAATGCCGTCATCAATCCAAACATCTAGGCACTCTTTATGAAACTAATGATTACAATTATAACGCACTCTAACCCCATGGCTTACCTCAATACAATTCATGCACACTAAGTAATCATGCTTGTCTTCACTAACTTTTGCTCCTATTTCATGGAGGCATCTGCTGTATTGCATTACTTGAAGATGCTTCTTGATCATTGATTTAATCACGAAGCAGACTAGTACTGGAACTAATGATGCAGAAAGCCAATGATCCTCAGGCCATCGATTATGAGCATCAATGCAACAACTTAAGGAAAATGTTTTTTTCTGAGTACTAGATGGATACGTGAATAAGAAAGTATCAGTTTGAGAATGTGTTAAGAATGGGCTAATGTAAAAATCTTCAAGGTTAGTTTGGAAATTCTATTACTTATAATGCTAACCCATGAGTAAATACCCATAGTATGATTATAATTGTAATGGAAAACAAGATGACTAATAGGACTTGGAAGACAATCCTTGATGAAAAAGATATGACTAATTGGGTTAATCATAGATTTGTGCATGGAAGCGATTATATTTGAATTTGAGTTGGCCAAGTTATAAAGCAAGATAGTTAGTTATGATATTGTTGATCAAACAAACGAGGAGAATATATTAATGTTTCTTTTGTCAATATTAGGTATACACCTATAGTATAACTCTCTCTCTATTTGCGATTCTGCATGCATGATGTTTTAAAGAGATAGTTACAGAAGCGAAGATAAGATAAAGCGTTTCGAATTAGTTTGTAACACTGTTAATTGAGATATGACTTTGATGAAAATCTTTTTGATTGATTTGCTCGAATCTAAAATGTTTACACGTATTATTTTATTTAAAATATTATGACTGTTGATAATTAATTAGTCATTTAGTACTAGGATAGCATAGTGTCAAGGTAATAGAAGAACAATCATCCAAGGAAGGCCTTACAGCACAGCTTACAACAAGTAATGACAATACAACAAACAATGACAAAATAGCACAAGCTGGCAATGTTTTGAAATTATAATAATAATTTTATATTAGTTAAAGTGTAATGAGTACATGTGTGCTTGAGCTGTATATTGTGTTGTAGTGTTCAACGTTTGTTATGCACAGAATTGTAATATGCTCAGTTTGTAGTGCTCAGAATTGTAAGAAAAGAAAAGTAGTGCACAGTGTTGTGCTAGACAGTAGCACATATACAGAGGAAGTTGTAATACGCACACACACGTTTTTCTTTCTTCTCAATGAAAAGTTTAGTTAAAATGTTAATTGTTTTATCTTCTTCTTACTCTCTGTTTCATTTTGTTGAATAAATATTTCATTGTATTTTGTCATGATATCAGAGCATCTTGCTCAAAGAGCTTGAAATTCATTTCAAATGGAAAATACAACACAAGATGCTGTTAATCTCAATACTCCACAGGGTGATAACGCACCTGAAAGTTATACTCTTACAAATGTAAGAAACTCGACTCAAGCTGTTCTAGAGATATTTGCTTTCCATAATATTTTAGTTGTAATTAAACTTGATAACAAAAATTACACAATTTGGAAGCATCAAATACTGAAAATAATACGAAGTTTGGAACTAGATGAATATGTTCTTGCTGAACCTTGTAAATAGTTTTTGTCAAATAGAATTGTGAAGCCAAATTTTAAGTTATGGAAGAAACAAGATAAAATGCTTGAATGTTAGCTTATGAACTGTATGATTGATGAAGTTTTGAAGCAAGTATCAAGATTTGAAACCTTTAGAGATGCATGGGTTAGTTTAGAAAAATCTTATGCATTTAGGTCACAGGCAAAAGTCATTCAAGTTAAAGAGGAGCTTCAAGGTTTGAAGAAAGGTGGACTCACATAAAATGATTATATGCTTAGAGTGAAACTTTTGACAGATGAACTTGAATCTACAGGGTGTGGAGTAAGTGAGGAAGAAAAACTCATGACTTTTCTAGGAGGCCTTGATGAAAACTATTATACTGTGTTTTCAACACTCACAAAAAGAATGATGACAGATAATGTTACATTTGATGATGCCAAGGCTCTTGTACAAAGGCATGAGTGTAAGCTGGACAAAAGAACTACATTGGTGCCACCATTGCCCTCAGTAAATATAAGCATTAAAAATGACCATAAAGTATTTGATAATATTACCACTGGATCTATGACTAATGTACCCTTCTGGACAATCCCAATAACCCCAAATGGCTAGTAGTCAACAACAACAATTTGGAAATACACAATATTATAATCAATCACAGTATGGTCGTGGTAGAAGTTTTGGTAGAGGAAGAGGAAATAGTAAGGTTCAATGCTAGCTTTGTGGGAAGCCTGGACACATTATGTCCTTTTGTTGGTATAGGTTTGACAGAAATTATAGCCCTACTACACAAAATATAGTAGGTCTTAGACAAGCTGCAGTAACCCCACAACAACTCAATGCACCACCCTTTCAACCACTTCCTTTTCAAGGACTATCATCACCATTCCCACAAGCAATGACTACCTTTCCTTATCAGGTTCAACAAATGGAAAATCCCTCATCATTCCCAATAGTACCTCCACTAGCCTACAATGCTATAATGCAAACATCACCACCAACACAAAACTTCTATCAACCATATACTCAACTCCCCACACAATTCTCTTCAACAGCTTTGCAAAATGCACAGGTTCCATTTACACAAGGTTAAATTGAACTACAATGGTATCCAGACTCTGGTATAAGTAACCATGTCACAGTAGATCCAAATAACCTCATTACTTCACAATCTTATGGTGGGACTGAGAAATTAGTTGTTAGAAATGGTAAAGGACTTGACATTTCTAATGTTGGTTTTAATCAATTTCTAGTAATGATAGAACATTGATCATGAACAACATCTTACATGTTCTACACATAGCTAAGAATTTATTGAATGTCACAATTTGCTCAATATAATCAAGTTATATTTGAATTTCAACCTTATTCTTGTTATGTTAAGGACATGAAGACATGAGCTATCCTTCTTAAGGGAATCTTGGATAAAAGGTTCCTACAAGTTTGACATTGTACTCTCTGGTAGGTCCATTAATGGTATTGAAAATTCTAGTTCAACATTTACTGTTCCTTTGTCTTCTACACCAACAAGTTTGGTTGCTTTTATTACATCTTTATCTATATGGCATCAACGGTTTGCTATGCTTCTAACAATGTAGTTAAACATGCTTTGAGTCAAAGTAATATTTCTTTTTCTGAATCTAAAGATACAGTAGATGGTGTTTGTAATGCATGCAGTGTTAACAAGAATCATAAATTCCCTTTTCCTGTTAAAGAAACTTATGCTACAACACCTTTACATATAATACATTTAAGATATTTGGGTATCCCCTGTGTTTTCTGTGAATGATTATTCATATTATGTGAATGATTATGCATATTTGTTTAATTCAAAGTTCAAGTAAAGCTTCAAACAAGTTGAAAATTAAAATCTTGCAAAGTGATTAGGGAGGTGAGTTCCAATGTCTCACTTCACTTTTAGCACAATCTGGAATTATACACCATACTTCATGCCCACATTCACATGAACAAAATGGTTTAGCCGAGCTTTAGACATGTAATGGAATTAGGAATGACAATGCTTGCTCATGCTTCACTTCCTTTGAAATTCTATGATAAGCTTTCTTTTTTTTACAATATTTGTCATTAACAGACCCCTCAAGTTCAAACACTCACAAAAGTCCCCATGAAATTTTGTTCAATTAAGAACCTGACTACATATTTCTCAAAGTTTTTAGTTGTTTGTGCTATCCTTGCATAAGGCCCTTCAATAGTCATGAATTGGAGCCTAGAGGAGTCTCTGCACATTTTTGGGTTACAGTCCCCGTCACAAAGGGTACAAATGCTTGTCTCCAAATGAGAGACTCTATATAAGTAGAAATGTTGTTTTCTATGAAACCCAATTTCCTTTTGCTGAAAAGTATCTATTAAAAGTGACAACACACATACATAGTCTTTTAAAACTGTTCTTCCTTTAGCTATAGGTCGCAAGCCTAAGCTCTCTAGATCTATGGTTCATTCTGAGCCTACTCAAAATGTTAACTTACCATTCACTTCATCTTCTCACATTTCTTCTTCTCCTTCACACAATATTACCATTGATTCTATTCCACTTCATTTATCTTCTTTATCTACAACTTCTATTTTTTATCTTCCAATTTCTCAACATATTTCATCAAATGATGGCTCTACTTCTCAAATGATCACTCAACCTACTGTTTCTCATCTTCCAACTTCTTTTACTTTACTAAATACTCATCCCATGCTTACTCAATCCAAATTGGGTATTTTAAACCCAAAATTTATTTTAGCACCAGTCCAAAACATACAATTATTGAACCTACTTCAACAAAGGAACCTGGTCTTTAGTTGCACCTACTCTCAACAGAACTGTTATAGGACATAAATGAATTTTCAAAGTCAAAGAATATGCTGATGGTTCCTTAGACAAAAGGAAATCCCGTTTGGTTGCTCTTAGATATAAATAAATTGCAAGTTTTGGTTTCTCTCAAACCTTCAGTCTAGTGGTGAATCAGAGTATTTTTAACTGTTGCATTAACTAACTAATGGGTGGCATTTGCATCAACTTGATATTAACAATGCATTTTTGCATGGGGATCTTTAGAAATAAGTGTATATGACTCGGCCTATATGTTTTCAATATTCCCAATATCCCTCTAATATTTGCAAATTGCATAAAGCACTTTATGGACTTAAACAGGCACCTAGGGCCTAGTTTGATACACTCAATGTTCATTTTATTCATTTGAGCTTCATTAAGTCTAAAGCTGACAGTTCATTATTTGCAAAATTCAGTTCAACCTCTACTGTTTACCTGTTGGTTTATGTAGATGACATAATCCTTACAGGAAGTGATGACAATGAAATTCATAAAATTATTGACATGCTCAGTACACAATTTAGCTTAAAATGTTTGGGACATCTTCATTACTTTCTTGGTATTCAGGTAACCAAATTGTCTAATGGTGATTTGTTCTTAACTCAAGCTAAGTATGCAATTGAGGTTTTACAAAAGGCTCAAATGCTCACTAGCAAAGCTAGTTCTACACCCATGTCCACAAGTGAAACTCTTTCTGCTCATGTTAGAGATGTTTATAAAATTTCTACTTATTATAGAAGTGTAGTAAGGGCTTTATAATACCTTACAATAACTAGGCCAGATCTTTCTTATGCAGTAAATAAGGTATGCCAGTATATGGCACATCTACTTCAACAACACTAGCTTGCTATTAAATGCATATTGAGGTATTTAAAAGGCACATTCTCTCATGGTATAACTCTCAAATCATCATCAGTCCTATTGCTGCAGGGTTTCGCTGATGTTGATTGGGCATCAAACGTTAATGATCAAAGGTCTACTTCAAGTCTAATTATATATCTTGGTGCAAATCCTGTAATGTGGTCTTCAAGGAAACAAATAATAGTCTCACATTCAAGTACCGAAGCTGAATACCGTGCACTAGCAAGTGTCACTTATATATGTGGCTAGAATCACTTCTTGGAGAGTTACATATTTCTTTACCTGACCTTCCTACAGTCTGGTGTGATAATTTAAGTACATGTGCACTTGCTGCTAATCCAGTATGTCATGCTTGCACAAAGCATATTAAACTGGATTTACATTTTGTGAGTGATAGAGTTCTTGTTAGGAAGTTATTTGTCAACCATTTTCCTTCATCAAAACAATTAGCTGATATACTTACTAAACCTTTATCAGTTTCACAGTTTAAGTTTCACAAAGGCATACTCAATGTCATCTACATGCCCTGAGTTTGAAGGGGGATGTCAAGGTAATAGAAGAACAATCATCCAAGGAAGGCCTTACAGCACAACTTACAACAAGTAATGACAATACAGCAAACAATGACAAAATAGCACAAGCTAGCAATGTTTTGAAATTATAATAATAATTTTATATTAGCTAAAGTGTAATGAGTACGTGTGTGCTTGAGTTGTATATTGTGCTTATGCACAGAATTGTAATATGCTCAGAGTTTGTAGTGCTCAGAATTGTAACAAAAGAAAAGTAGTGCGCAGTGTTGTGCTACACAGTAGCATATATACAGAGGAAGTTGTAATGCACACACACATATTTTTCTTTCTCAATGAAAAGTTTGGTTAAAATGTTAATTGTTTTCTCTTCTTCTTACTCTCTGTTTCATTCTGTTGAATAAATATTTCATTGTATTTTGTCACATAGCACGGACTCTTTTCCCACAGTTTCTGGGCCATCAGATGGTAATTCACTTGCGACTTATACTAGGAATTGTAAGCACTCCTGTCATCTGCTATGCTACTTATTAGGCTGACTTACGACTACTTAATTATGACTTACGAATTATTCGGCTGGATTCTTCTGCTACTTGTCAAAAATTGTTCATGATTTTGAGAAATCAACACAACGTGCTCATTCTTGATATAGTTTTAATTCTCAACAATTCAAAGACATAAATAGTAGTGACATTTCACAATAGCAATTCAAATGCTAAATACAAAGAGAAAGAGTGAAGTATTCTAAAACATAAGGAAATCAGATAGTTCATTCAGAATAACGCAATATGTCAACAAATGCGACGTTGTACGCGTATTACAGAAAATTGTTGTCAAACCTCAAACTCTCAGAAGCTGCATTTTGTTGGAAAAAGCAATTGCAATCCAATCAGGCTGAGCTGCTGGCCACTGTAGCTGATTGATTTCAGACCCAGCAGAGTACATAGACATGGGATCAATCCCATTTGGTCCAGCCACAGTGGGAAGTTCCCAAATAAGTGCCTGCGTATCATCCCCAGCAGAACAAATATGCCTATAACTCTGAGGTGCCCAGGCAATGGAATTAACACTAGCCTTATGCCTCTCCAACTCGGCCACAGGCATCGTAGGAGACCTTATATCCAAAATCACAACTTTATTACTATCCATCAAAATAGTTGCCATGTACCTCAAATCCTGCTTATTCCAAGCCAATTTAAGCAAAGGAGTATCAGGTTGAGGATTCTCATATATGATAGTTGAGTGTTCTTTATCTCTCAAATCGAAAATTCTCACCGACCCATCAGCCGAAACAGAAGCAAAAATCCGAGCTTCACCCCAAGCAATGTCGTAAACCTCTTTGTCGTGAGCTATAAGCTGAGTTTCAACCACACCCTTGTCGATATCCCAAATGGTACACGTTGTGTCAATGCTTGAGGTCCCAATTCTTCTGGGTTCAATATCATTCCAATCAAAAGAGGTCAAAGGGGCACAGAACTCGCTGGACTTGCTGTTATTGAGAACCGAAATAGGTTCGATTGAATTCTCTCGAACTTCCCAGAGACGGAGAAAATCACCGGAGGAAGCCAGAACGTCGGTGGATTTGTGGATATTGGAGGGTTGAAACATAAGTTTTGTCGGAGGATAAGGGTGGTCAAAGGATAGGGCTGGATTGGGCTTTAAGGTTTGGGTCTCTGGGTCGAAAGAAAGGATGTCTACGCGATTGGAGTACTCTTCGATGAAGCTTCCAACAGCGATTCGGTGATGGCGTGTAAAAGTTTGGGTTGAGGAGAAAGCCATCGAATAGAGTGGGTGCGGAGAGTCATAGGTTATCGAGTTCTCTGATCTGAGATGAGATTCTTGGGTTGAGCTATCCATTTTCTGGACAAATTGAGCTGATTTTTTAGGGAAGAATTATGATTTTGGTTTTCGTTTTAAAGAGGACAAAGAGTCCGGTTGTGTTTGCATTTTCCTTTTGAATTGGGCGATTTGTGCTCTTACCTGGAAAAGTAGTTGGAAAAAGTAGTTGGAACGACGAAACTATAGAGAGAGTTCGTGATAGATCGTCGAAAGATCGATGCCTGTTTCCTCTGAAGAAGTTGGCATTTTGTCAGTAAGTAACATTGACTAGTATACTCAGAGTCTATAGACTATAATGCATAGTTTGACTTGGGCCTATGAACTATTACGGCCCATATTTTATTTTGCCTAATTCTTATTGCATCTCACAATAAATTTTTAGCACATATCTTTGAGATGTTGTGTGTTTTCTCTTTTATATTTTTATGATATAAATATTTATTTTTTTAAAATTTTTAAATAATTTTTTTTTAATTTTTTTTAAGATAATATCTAAAAAGACTTTAAATTCTTCTAAAATATTTTATTATGTTTTTGTATTTTTAAATGCTTTAATTTTTCTTTTAAAATGTTTATTTGTTCTTGTGATAACATTATGTTCTTCATTTTTGTTTCTATACATGCTAAAAATATTTTTGTAAATTTTTTCTTAAAATTTTTATTATTATCAATATTTCGAACTAAATTAAATAATTCTTTTAAATTAGAGATTTATGATGGTATAAATATTTTTATTACATATGGTGTAATAATGTTAATTCTTTGTTCAAATTAAAAAATACTTTATAAATTATTATCAGTGTTATTTCTTTGGGTAATCCTTTGGATATTTTTTTAATTAGTAATATTAATTATATTATTTTCTTTTTATAATATTTTAAATATCTTACTTTTATCTTTAAATTAGGTTGATTATATCTTATTTTAAACATTTTGTTTAAAACTTTTTTATAAAATTTGTTTATGTTTATGGCTCTGATACCAAAATTTCAAGCTTAATTTTAAATTTAAGCTTCAGTTAGCTTATTTTTCAATATGTTCCTTAAATAAATAAAATCCAAAAAATTAGGTTATCAAATTCTTCTTCATTTACTTTAACAAATTTCTGTGTAAAATAATTTCTAAAAGTTTTTTCTACGGGATAGTCTATTATATATAATATACTAAAAATATAATCTGTATAATAATCTAAAAGAGTGTCAAAGTTTTTAAACATATTTCATAACATTCATTATCAAAATACTGTTATAATAATTATATATATTTTTCTTCAAAATATTTTATCTTAGTCATATTTTTTCTTATTGAGTTCCAAGTTCATAACCTTCAAGTTTTTGGTTTATCCAATGTTTAGTTCTTAAATTTTATTATTTTCTTCTTTGTCCATTTTTATTAGTTTAAGGCTTGCTTCAAGATTTAAATATTCTTTGATTTGATCTCTTACTAAATTATTTCTTTTTATAGAAAAATAATCGATTAATCATTGTAAATTTTCAATTACTTTAGATCTTCCTGTACTTCTTTCGAAGTTATCTTTAATAGATGTTTTAAAATAAATAAGAGCTTTTTTAAGATAAATTACACATTTTAAATTTTCTTGACTTTCAGAATACTTTTTAATTTTACTTCTATAAAGATTTGTCTAAGATTTTCTTTCTATGTTATTATGTATGCTTCCCATCAATCAAGATATAATTTCAACAATAATAATAAATTTTCAACAATATTAATGAAATTCAAGGTATATTAGTCTCTGATTATAAACTAACCTATTTTTGATTATGGGTTCACCGTGTTCTTTGGCTTTCAGTCTTTTTCTTATTCCAAATAGTTAAGCCTCACTTCAGATCCAAGTTTCTAGACCTTCTGTTCCTGTTGATCTTATTTGAGATCCATACTTAACTTTATATGGTAAGAGTGATAACTTGGTTTGAAATTTTAAGATGGACTTTTATTCAATAAATAGAAAGTTTTACAAAATAGAGAACTAGAAACTAGTAACCTTGAAAGGGTTTCTAGTTCTTACTTATTTCTAAATACATAGTTAGAGAATAGAAAATGGATAAGTGTTAAGATGATTTCGTATTCCCTTAACTGAAGAGAGTTTCCTTTTATAGAATAAATGATTTTTGTTTACATTGGTGGGATTATACTATTCACTTAACTTTCCTATTTGGCATCTTAAAAATGCTTACATTATTAACGCTGCTAGCACCAACTTTTGGGGTAGCCCTACATGAATTATGCCGACATTGAGCTGTGTAATGAGGCTGTATCAAAGTAGGCTTCCTTATCTCTTATGTAATAAATGTATTTATGATCTTTTGATTATTTTTTAGAATAATGGCAAAACACCTTCTTAGTTTCTTCACTTATTTCAATCTCATTGCAATTGAAGTTGGCTTCATATATAATTACTTTTTCACTGTCTTCCTCAGTTATAACCATATTACTTTGGAAAGTAATAATAATTTTACTGGTACTATAATTGACCTTAATCTCATAAGAGTTATTAAGTCTTCTTATTTCATGGTAAATCTGGCTTAGCATCTGTCCTCTTTTTATACATAATTCCTTGGGATTAAATTCTTTTTCTAGTAAAGCTTTTGGTTGAGGGACTTTTCTTTTAGTATTTTCTAATCCAAGTTTAATAAAATAATGAGGACTTGTTAGTGTTTCCTGGTTCTAATCCATTATTAAATTGAAACATCTTAAGTAAATTGGCTTGTTCGTAGCCTTAATTTTCTTTTTGAAATTTTTGATAGATTTTTTAAAATTTTCAGAAAAATAAATCAATTCCTTTAAATCATTTCCTAGATATAAATTTTCTATTAATCTAGCATGGAATACCCTGTAGAAAAATACTAGATCAGCTCCTTCTAAGATGTTAAATTTACTACCTGATAGAAAATATTTTTCTGTTGTATAAAATTTTATATCATTAAGATGTTTCTCAGTAGTTTTTCTGGCTAAATTGTATAAACTTAACCATTGTTGTTTTGTTAGATTCCTATGCCTTTCTCTTTCTATTTTTGAAGAATTATTTGTTGCTTCTCTGAAAATTATTAATCTTTGAATTTTTCTGAGATTTCTTAATCTACTAACTTCTTCTGTTGGCTGTTGTACTATCTATAAATTGTTTTTTGCTAATTCTATTGGTGATAATAGTTTGAGAACTTTGTAATTAGTGTAGCTTCTTTCTGTTTCTATCCTGTTGGTAAAAACTTTGTGAATGATTCTTCTAAATCCTATTATTGTTCTGCTTGCCTCTGGCCAACTGGTGTAAATTACTAATTTTGGTCCATTATATACTACGTAAATCTTTTTTGAATCTTCCTTTTCAGCTTCATTTGCCCAATTGATTTTTTCTTTTTTCTTTTATGGGTTTTTATTAAATTTTGGATTGTTACTACCAGTTTCTTCATCTTCTATTTTTGGAATTTTAATTCATTTCTTTTCAATTTATGTTGAAGTTTCAACTTCTATTCCTTTTGAATTTTCTTTAAGAATTTCTGGGTTAATTATGGTACATTTACCATCTAAAGATTTTTTAAGATGTAATACCTCAAGTTGATCTATGAGGATCTTGATTTTAGTTTCTCAAATCAATATTTCCTTTTATTTTATCTTTATTTTTATGTCAAGATGATCTATTCTTGTTTCAAAAACACAGTTAGAGGTGCTAATTTTCTAATCAAAGCATTTGTTAAACAAATGACAAAAGTTTTTATTGCCAGTTCTAACAATAAATTTTGAATTTATAACATATATTACAAATTTTTTAATAGCTTTTTTAACAGCTAAATATTCTTTTTCATTATTATGATAATTTAATTCAAGGTCTTGAAAAGATCCTCAAGTAAACCTACAAAGATATTAATCTTTGTTGTCAATTTTTGCTTTTAATATTGCTTCTTAATATTCATGTTACGCATTTATTTCTATTATAATTTTATCATCTGGTCCTGAAAAGTATAAAGTTAGTAAATCTTTTACTTGTGCTTTTACTTTATCCATATATTTAGTGTCTTGATCAGTCCACTGCCAAACATAATCTTTTTTTAGCTTTATTTGTAATAATTTTCTCATTTATGCTAATTTCTTTATATATGTTTCTGCATATGTTAAACATCTTAAAAAATTTTGTAATTGATTTTTATCTTTGATCATACTAAGCAAAATTTGTATGTTATTTAAAATATGAGGTTATAGATGATGTTTTCCATCTTCTATTTCTAACCTTAAATATTTTTTTTTTATTCTTTTCTAATAATACTATTCCAAATTTTTTACATTCTTGTTAAATATTAATAATATCTAAATAATGCTTTGATAATTCATTACTGAATACTAATATATCATCTATGTATATAAAAAAAATTATGATATTTTTTGAAAATATTATCCATGTATCTTTGAAAAATAGTTGGTGCTTATTTAAGTCAAAATGGAATAACTGTCTATTGAAATTGTCCTTGTAAGTAGCTAAATGCTGTTAATTTTTGTGATTCATTATTAAGTCTTATTTGCCAAAATTTACTTTTAGAATTAAAACTTAAAAAATACTTCTTTCCTTTAATGAGTAATAATAATTCTTCTTTCTTTTGAATAAAATAACTATCATCAATAATTTCATTATTAAAGCTTTGAAATTTATTACCATCATCTTTTTTCCTCTTCTTTTCTCAACTTCTTTTTCTACTAAGAATGTTGTTCTAAAATGTGGTGAATTACTGAGAATAATTACTTTTAGTTTCAAAAGTTGTTGAATTTATTTTTCGAATTATTCTTGGTTTTCTAGAGTATAAATTATTGGTTTAATTCTTATAAATTTTAAAGAATTTTTTAATTTTATAGTTGCTATTTCATTAGATTTATTAATATTTCGTTTCAAATTATTCTCGATTTTCTGGAGTATAAATCATTGGTTTAATTATGAATTTTAAAGAATTTTTTTTAATTTTATAGTTATTATTTCATTAAATTTATTAATATTTGGATCTAATAGATTTTCTAAGCATATTATTTTTAATAATTTTCTTATTCATGTTAAAGTTTTATCTTCTTGTATTTTGTTTAAAAAAGGATTTTGGTTAACCTCTATGTCTAAAGAAATGTTTTGGTTTTTATTTTTCTATATCCTCACCAAGTTTTCACTTTTTATGTTGTGTCATAAAAGTTGGTGATAAAACAGTTAATACTTTTCTAATTTTTGATATATAAATTGTTTCACCATCTAGGATTGTCAAGCGTATTTTATCTAAATATTGAGTAAATAATTTATATAAGTTTAAACTTTATTTTCTAATAAAATATCAACTCTAGTTTCTTGTTGATATATTGTGAGTATATGAAATATTTTTTCTCCTATTAATATATCTGTATCTTTTAAGACTTTATTAAGATTTACTGTAGTATTATTTGTTATTCTTACTACTAATTCTTTTGGTGATTGTTTCCAAAATTCTTTTGAAAATACAAACTTACTAGCTACACACATACTTGCATCTGTGTCAATATATGCATGTAAATGATAATTTTTATATTCTTTAAATTTCAGTTCTATTTTTATATATTTACTATTTAGATTTGTTATGCTTAATAGTTTAAGACTTTATTAAGATTTACTATAGTATTATTTGCTTATAAGGTTCTCTATTATACATTTTTTTTTTATATTTTTAATTTTTTTTTCTAAATTTATATTTTTTGAATTTTCTGAACTTCTAATGCTTTCTATATTTATTATGAGGCTTTATGTTACAACCATATTTTTCTGGCATCCTAAAATTTCTTGAATTACAACAGATTTTATCATTTTTTCTTATTTATTTAAATTCTTTTTTTTCTTGATATTTTACTATTATTTAACTTTTAAGACTTTTTATTTTTCCTTCTAAAGTATCAGGTATTATTTCTCTATTTCTTCCATTTCATCCTTCTGTCATACTTTTATGTATTGTTTCAGGTAGTTTTTGAAAAAAATATTTCCTTATAAGTTTCTTGCATAGAAGGGGGTAATTTATGATAATACGTTTCGTATTCACATATAAAAGATTCTATGTAACACATATCACATATTTTTATATTTGTTAAATACCATTTGACTTCAATTATTTCATTTTCACTAGATTCTGTAATATTTATACCTTTATCTTCTCAAATGAATTCTTGATATATCTCATTTACTACAATGTTTAAGTATTCTCTTCCTATTGTTGCATTTCCTTACATCCTTAGATATTGTTGTTCTGTTAAATTTGTAAACCAGACTTTTACATTTTCTATCATTTTATGAGCTACTAAGATTCTACGAGTTGAAGGGTTTGATTGTGTGATTGTAGAAGTTTGTATAATTACACTCATTCCACTAGACCATTCGTTTAATGCTTTCTTTCTATCTCTTATACAATCTAAATCTAAAATATTAGATTTATAATTTTCATGAGGTCTGAATTCTAATGGAATACTACCTCTAGTAGCCCAATATAATCCTTCTTCTATTTTAAGTTGTTGTCTTCTTCTATTAATTGGTTCAGGTTTTCTTGATCTTTATCTATTTCTTACTTTCCTATGTAGGTCAGATATTTCTCCTCTTTATGGGATTGATCTTTATGATGTTGCTAATATAGGTTTCATGTGAATTCTTTGGGTTATATCTTTTTGTTTAGACTCGCTCTCACTAATTACATTCATATCATCTTCTTCTTTTTTTTGTGCAAAGTTTTTCTTCATAATATTTTTTTAATTCTTCATTTAGTAAGGTTAATAAACTAATTAATAATCCATTTCTCTTAGTATATTATTAATATATCTTTTAATTTTGTAATTTCTTTTAACATCTTTAATTGTATTTCTTTTAATTCTTGCATAATTTTGATGTTCAATTTATCTTTGGTATCAATTTTTTCTACTAAAAGAATTAAACATTTCATTATGGATATTTGATTTTTACATATGCTTGTTGAGTTATTATTTCCTTCTAATTGTATTCATAATAATTCATCTTTTACCATAAGTTTTTAATTATTTTATTATATAAACCAATTCTTTTACTTATTCAATTTTTTCTTTTAGTTCTTCTATTTCTTTGTACATTTCATTAATTTCTGATTGAGTGTCTATAAATTTTATTTTTTATACATTGCTTTTTTGTACTGATATGAGAGGTTTTTCTTTAATATCTAAATTTCATTTATCAGGTACTTATATTTTATTAATATTTATGGTTTCTTTATTACTGTCCTATTTCTTTGAAAGTTTTATCTATTTCTATGAATTCATTTTGTCCGTATATTGAACTATTGCGACTATTTGTTAATAAACATCTTACTAGATAATGAATTAAAAATAAGTGGTTTTCATCTTTCATTAAATTTCATCTTTCAAAATCATTGGCTAAACTTAATACTTGATTTATATTTAGCATGAATATTAACAGCAAGTCTAGGATATGCTGTGAATTTTAATTTCTAGTATCTTAAATTTTGATTAATTATTCCTAACAAAACATCCTTTATATTTGTTATTCTATTATCTAATAATGCTAATTTAATTGGTGTATCTATTCCTTCTCTAAAATGTACTTTTATTAAAATTTGTATTCCTCATAAAAAAATGTATCCAATTTTTCCTTTATCTTTATGGAAAATTTTTGATAGTTTTTTCATAATGGTTTCTTTGTCAATTAAAAGTATATTAAACGTTCCTTTTGCATATGTTATAATAATACTCATTTCCTTATTACTTATGCCATAATATATTATATTTTTTCTTAGAAATACTTTTCTTATTTTGGAGAACGATTTCCTTAAATCCATCTCTTTCTTTAAGGTTTAATTTTAATTTTTGAATTTCTTCAAATTTCTTTATGCTAAATATCATTTCTTGTGAAAAATATTTAGAAATGTCTTGTGTTTCTACTTCTATTATTTCTTATTTTTTTACTATTTCTGACATTTTTAAAGAATATATATTTTTATTTTTCATAGCTTATCTGTAAGGTATTACAGATTTTCATTATTTTGTAAGGCGTTATAGATTTTCATTATTTTGTAAAGTATTACAGATTTTTATTATTTTGTAAGGTGTTATATATATTTCAAAGTATGAGTTTAATGATTGGTGGTGGATATTAATAGTAGTTCTCTTTATTTTTCCGCTCAAGCTATAAAATATTTGCATTATTTTTAAGTATTAATAATGTTACAATAGCCTCCCAATCACCTTCAATCAAAAAAAAATTTACTTAAACATATATATTATTTTTTATATGTATTTAGAAGATAATAGTAAATATTATACCTCTTTTTAAGTAATACCAAAATACTTTATAAATAAATAAAAGTGCAGGTGATTATAATGGTCTTTTTTTATCTTATGAAAAGAGCTATTTTAATCATTTACTTATATTTTGTATCACTTTAGTCATTTTTTAAATAAAAAAAAGTGACACCATTAATTTTTTTTTTTTTTTTTTTTTTTATATGTAAGACTTTATAAATTTTTGTTAGATATTTATAAGATTTTACAAAAAAATCTTATTATTTATAACATTTTATTAGTTTAATTATAATTTCTTTTAATTGTTGGATTCATTTTACCTGTTTCATATTAATTATTTTGTTTTTTTTCCTTTACAAGAGTATTAATTTTATTAATTCTTCTTTATAATATTTTAGATAATTTATTTCTCTTGTTATATTAGATTGGATAAATTTAATTTTAAAATTTATTTTATTTCCCTACTGGCTCTGATAACAAAATTTTATATAATATTTTATTTTAATATTTTATAATATTTAAGTTGATAAAATTTTTAGAATAATTTTTTTATTTTGAAACTTGTATTGATATAAAATTTATAATATACACAAATAAATTTTTATAATTAATAGACAAAATCTAGAAGTATTTTTTTATCAAAAGTATTTTTTATGTTTTCTTTAAAAAAACACTTGTAATATAATTTTTCTATAAGAAGATGACTTGTGCTGTCCTTTTTCATAAGAAGAAGACTTAAGTGTTATAAAAAAAAATAGGTAGATGACTAAATTAGTACTTTTCAAAGAAGTAAGTGACTTCTAGGGTATTTTTCTCTAAATAAAAATAAGATCAAAGAACATATGTTTATGAGATGTCATAGAAAAAAAAAAAAAAAACTTGAAAAATTACCTAAAATAACATATCTTAAAATTCATAATAGTAAAAATAGCACATTTTTGTTAAATTTCAAGGATATAAGTTAGTATTGGATTAATACTAGAGGTGTTATTTTTATTGTTATGAATTTTAGGGATGTTATATTTGTTATATTTCTAAAAATACTTATGATCATTGTAATGCAAAGTTGAGCCATAATGGTCCATCTTAGATTTTCCCATTATTATTTTTTTTTATAATTTTTTTTAAATAATTATACTATTTACACTTGTAATTGAAATTTTTTATACATTTAAATGAGCTCGGTATTATATTATTATTCTTCAACCTTTCCTTCTTATTTCATACCTTTTAAAGAAGACATATAGCCTCACATTTCAAAAGTTATCTTGTCAAGTTTCTATTAAAAAAAAGAAGAAGAAAATAAAAATGTTATCTTTATGAATCTGATGATTTGCTCGATTTGTTTAAATAATGAGACAAACTGTCCAAATATAGGAAAATATGAGTCTAAGGCTCTGAGCTGTCTGTTTGTATTTTAAAGGCAACAATATTAATAATTTACCATCTCCACTATCTAATGGCTCGTAAGAAATGGTAATGGGTAACTCTTATAGGTCGTGCCAAACCAAATAGATATATGGCCCATAGATGGCCATGTACAGAACAGCATGCCGTGTCATGATGTAGACAAAAACCAAAATATTTGAGCCGATGGTTATCCTTCGATATAAATGGTCATTTTACTTGTCAACAAAACATTTTGTTTACATTTTCTTCTTTACATGATATTATTCTACGATTAAAATATGTCCCTATGCGGAACCATATATTTTTTTTTTAAGTGGGTCTAAAATTTAATTTTTTTATATAAAATAAAAAATTAATAAGAATTATACAAAACTATATTCAATCAATTATTGAATTTTTCATGTCATATTATATTAGAGACATAGAGTTAGCATTCAAAAAATATAGAATTAACACTTTATAATTAACATATAAAGAAAATTAAATAAAATATAACAAGTTAATAAGTATTAGTATTATTTATATATAAAATAAATTTATTAATTAAAAAAATCTAAGTATAGTTATTAAAACTAAAACTAAAAGAAACTTACGAAAATGTAAAAAGTAAAATATGATTTAAAATTTTAACCTTGAGACTATATTTAAAAATATATGTTGATAAACAATATAAGCCTAATTAATAATAATACAATTTTTTATATAATTTTTTTAAAATAAATTTTAAAAGATTATTAAAATAAAATGTCAATTAATGTAATATTAAATAAAATTAAAATTTAGGTTAAAATAAAATATGGTAAACATAAACTTAAAACTTTAATCTAAAGCTTATCATGTACTTCTTTTTTTAATTTTATTTTTATAATGTTGGGTCTAAAGTTAAATATTTAATTTTTTTTTGGATTATCACATTTAAGAAGAATTTTTACATAATATATAACTATAATTTTATTTTTGCTATTAATAGTTATCAAATATATGAAAAAAAAAATATTTAAACACTTTATTTACAATTTATGTAATTTTTATCCACATATTTGTTAGATATTGTTAATATATACCAAAATATGTACATAAAAATTAGACACAATATATTACTATATATAATATTTATTTAATACTAAAAATATACTTGTAATTAATTTTTTGTAAAAAGGTTGGGCGAGGCTGCCTTTGATAAAAAAAAAAAAAAAAAAAAAAAAAAAAAAATATATATATATATATATATATATATATATATATATATATATATGTATAACCCATTTTTATATATAAAGTTTCATTTTTAGCCCACTTAGAAAGGAAAAAAATATATGATATTTTTCTTATGATGTAAAACAATATATTTATTTTACAAAAAATATTTTTTTTCTTAAATGAGTTAAAAATAAAACTATCTAAATAAATTAATCATTTATGCATTGGATGGATTTTTTTTACTAAACAAAATATGTTTTTATAGAAACATATGTTTTTTTTACAAAAAAAAAAACATATTTTATTTTACGTTGTAGAAAAACAACATATATTTTTTCCTAGATAGATTAAAAATGAAACTTTTTTACAAAAAAAACATATTTTATTTAACATTGTAGAAAAAAACATATATATTTTTTAGATAGATTAAAAATAAAATTATATAAATAAATAGATCATTTATGCATAGGATGAATCTTTTTGTACTAAACAAAATATGTATATTTAGCAATAACAACAAAATGTATTTCATGAAGGTTCACTACATTTTATATACCTCAATTTTTATTTTAATATCCCAATTCATCAAAATTTTCAACAAAACCTTTTAGATAACTTAATTTAATTTACTGGTACCTATTAAACAAAATGATTCAATATTTTTAATTAATTAATAATATTTGCAAACTGATGTGATAAATTTAGTACTCGCAAGTGTACAAATCACTCGTAGAAAAGTGATAAAAAACTTCCAAGGTCGGTCTCTCAAGGAATTGTAGTGGTTCTAAATAACCTTTTTCCTAATCTAAATAGAGTTCTAACGAAAATAAAAGACTAATTAAATAGAGTTCTAGTGAAACTATAACTTTAAGTAACTAGAGTCCTAAACCTAGTAAAACTGTAAAAAGGGTGTTTGTTATGTGACGAGAACAATTATACGAACAATTAAACGAAAACAAAATCGCAATTTAACAATCAATTCAAATGGATTAAAAATCAATGGAGGATGTATGGACGTTTAGCTTGGTTGACCATGCTTGCATCGAAAAGGTATGGTGAAATAACATGAACGTTCTAAATAAACAATATTACCGGCTTTCCTTTTAATTACGAGACTGCCTTCGGTCGGGGTAAATCTCTTTGTTGATTAACTAATTAACTGCCTTCGGTCGGGGTAAATCAAATAGCAATCAAATTATGCGTAAGGAAATAAATGTCAATCAAACTAATGCTATGACTAAGTCACTAATTTGAAGCTTTGATTAAGTGTTTCGGAATTAAGTTAAGGTGACGTTCCTATAACTAGATTCTCAGATCTTTCAACCTAACTACGAATCTCAAATTGGCCCATGATAATTCATAATTAAATATCTAAACATGCTCTTAATCAAAAGGTAATAAAATACACCATACACAATTCTAGCAAACATGGCAACACAAACTAAACATCTATAATGAAACTAGCCGCTCATGTTCATATTAATATTCATAGATAAATAAAATATGATCATACACTTCAACGAAAGAAGAAGAAAATATAATTCTATAACAACAAGGAAAACCTAGATCTAAATACCGCTAAATGGATGGGATGACGTTCTTCTCCAAAAGCTTTATCTTCGATCGTCAACGGCTTCCTTGGATCCTTAGAATGATTTCTCTTGCTTTGTTGAGTGTGGCAAAGCTCCTAAAAACTGAGTGAATTGCTTGTTTGGTCGCAAAATTATTGTGTGTAAAAGTTGTATTCGAGTTGTATGTAAGGGGGAGTCTAAGGGGGTATTTATAGATGTAAGGGTTTACACAAATCCTGATTGTAATAGGAATAGGCGCGCCACAGCATGCATTTTCCCTGCCGCGGCGCAACACAAATTCTGGAAATAATGTCAAAACTCGAGAGCCCCCGCCGCGGCATGACTTTTCCTCACTGCGGCGCGTGTTGACTTCCTTTTCTTCATGTTTCCCCCCTTACATATGTGATGGCTCGTTATGTAAGGCTTACATATTTGTCTCGTTTAGCCTGTAACTCGTTATCTGAGCCCCGTAAGTGTTCCGTCTTTGCGTGTTTTCATTATTTGACTCATTTGACGCTAAAAATACCTGAAATGCACTAAAACATACCCGTGATTCCGAATAGATAGATTTATGAAAATAATCAAATAAACAATCATAACAAATCTATATTTTAAACAATTAAGCATAATTAATCATGAAATATTAATGCTTTTCGAGCACTCATCACAACCCCCAACCAGCTTCTTGCTAGTCTCTAGCAAGAGCGATCTAAAGATTAAAATAAAATGAATAAACTAAACTAATTAGAATCACTTCCGTAGATTGTCACGGTTGCATTTAGCATATGCAACAAGCTTTTAAACCCCTAGGTGGCCCTAGTTGACGAGTTATAGTCTCGTGAGGGTTTCCAGTGATGATACCCGCAAACATCGTAATTAACAAAACTAAATAAAGACTCAAAACATACTTGAATCAATCCATACATATGTCTCAAAAATTGTTAACAACAAATGGCATACGAAATAATTAAAAATTACTTAAGCTCAAAAATAGTCTAAATATCAAACCCATCTTAGTGATCGAATTTTGAACAACCAATCAAACCACATACCCGTTAGTTACACTATCTGATCGTGTCATGCATGATATTCATAGATTACATTTTAATATCTCATAAATGTGCAAGTAAAATATGAATGAGAATTTTGCACTTCCAACCTCCATATGCTCACATTTCAAATCTATCTCCACTAATATAGAAATCAAACTACCTAGAATCAATAGGACTTCATTAAGCTTGTAAAGTTGTGGTTAGATGTGTGATTATGAAAGTATGGAAATAATATTTTCACTAGGATAAGAGTACTTCTCATTTCACAAACTTATTTTCAACTTTTTCCACCTAGTGTTCTTATTCATCCTCCTATAAATTCCATATGTCCCTTGGATCCTTTGCTTGATTTTCTTTCCCTTCTTTTTTTTTTTATTCTTGCTTATTATTTCAATCATCATCATCATTTTTTTTAACATGATGAAGCAAGATAAATATAACATAATTGCTCATGAAAATCAAATATTACATTGAGTACTCTTATCACTAAGGGTAGTACAACGTATGTCAATATTGAGTTCAAGGGTGTACTATGGATAAAACAATAATACGGGAAGGCTTGAAAAGTCCAAACGGTCCAAAGATGGCCTAAATCTATTTCTAAGTGGCATTTGATTCTATTATTTCGCTTTAATGGGTTTTCAAATGAGTTCTAGAGCTTTTTGAGACTTAAAATATATCATAAACATGCATACATTGCACAAATCAAAATAGTTATACTAACCATACAAACTACCACATAAACCACAAAATCCTCAAATTAGGTGAATCTAACATTTATGTGCTTCGTTGCTTAGGTAAAAATTTAATTTCTTTCATATATCACCATCATTACAATCATGTTAATATCATAGACTTTCGGATTGACTCAAGTAAACACGACACTATCCTAACAAAATTCAAGTGACAAAAGTTAAAAATTTAAATTTGGTCAATTTCATGCTCATGGAGTATTTTTCCCACCCCCAACCTAATTCCTACATTGTCCTTAATGTTAGAAAGAAAAACAAAAGAAATTAAGATAAAAGTGAGAGAAGTTACCCCCATTTCGTATGAGATTATGTATACTACACGTACGCTCTTGTTTATTGTTCCTCGCTTTTCTCATGATGAAGCAATTAGTGTGCAAGAAACATGTATGAAACCTCAAAGATTTACATCCCAATTTAGATCCAAATTTAAATTAAAACTAAGTCAAATGAAAAACAGAAAACATTAAACAAAGTTAAACAATTCAAACTAAAATAAAATAAAGGAAAATAAAACTAAATAAAAGAAAAAGAAAATTAGTCCAAAATAAAATAAAAATAAAATTAAACCAAAGAAAATTACAAATAGGAGGCTCAGTCCTCCATGTCTTCGGGTTGATCATTGTCTTCCTCGGGTTGATCCGCCGGTTGTCTAAATGTGAAGTCATGGCCCGAATATTGTGGAGGTGGCTGGAATTGGGTGAGGTCTATTCCACTATGTGTCAATTGGCAGCTAATCATTTGGTGGAGTAGACCTTGATACTCGTGTTGATACTTCATGTGATCACTGAGCCATGCTTGTTGTTGGGCTTGGTATTGACGCATTTCATTAACCTTCGCTTTTAGGTTTACCAACCTGTCTTTCGTAGAAGCGTTCTTTGAAGAATCACCTTTCCTGCTTCCTTGCCCAGCCTTAGTTCCGATTGTAACGTGTTGCATGTAAGCTAAAGTTAATGTTTCAGCCGGCTGTAATAAGACCTCGCCTGTGTCGTATTTGACTCCGTATTTAACACAAAGGGCGATTATGAGTTGGGGAAAGAAGTAACTAATGCTGTGGTGCTTAGCCGAGTACACAACCCTCTGTTGTATCACCATTCCCATGTCTATTGACCGCTCAGTCTCTATAGCAAATTGAAGGATAGCCCTTTCCCGATCAACTGTACTGTAATGCCGAGTCGGCATTAACCTAGAGCAAACAAAATATTGCCAAATTCGAGAATGGGTCCTTAAGTGCTTGGCTGGAAAGATGTTTACCATTTTCCCCTTATATTCCCACTCACTGTAACCATCGGTCAAGGTATTAATTACTTCATCGTAATCAACCTGCGTTAAGTAGGTTTCATACGCGCTATTGTGAATATCCCTTAACCCATAGTATGAGTTGATCACAGTCCTATTGAAGGGGACTTCAATGCCCCTCACCCAAACCATTCCATCTCTCGTTTCTGGGACATTTGCGTAGAATTCCCAAACTAGCGAATTCACACCCGCCTCTGGGGCGTATGCGAATTTTTTCCAACCTAATCTCTCAACTATATCCGAAATGTCCATTACTCCTACTTGCCCGAAATCCATTCCTCTTTCATTTACAAATCCTTTATTCCTTTTGGCGGCACCCTCGTACCGCTCTTGCGCTTGTCGGCTTACAAACCGAGAAGCGTCATAAGTTTTATCCTCAACCATTTTTCCTTTCCCCTTGGAACGACTACTATCACCAACTTTTCTTTTAGGGGTCATTTCAATTCTTAAACTTAATAGATTAAACTAACAACTCTAATTTCCAAAATTTGCAGAAAAACCCCAAAAATTTTGCTTCCCTATTATCCAAAATTCCACTTAATTCCAAATTCAGACAAAATTTCACAATTTTTAGAAAATTAAAACTTAATTGAAGCAGAAATGTGATGAATTTTACCTCTTTAGAATGCAATTGAAGCTTTGAAGGAAAACCCCCAAATTCTTGCTTGAAACCCTAATTCTTGAATTGGAGAGAATCTTGATCCTTGAAGCAAATCTGATGAAATTGAATGATGAAAAGGTGTTAGCAATGTTGGATTGAAGAATTGGTGGGATAAAGTTTAAATTTTGGTGAGTAATTTGGAAGAAATTGGAGAGGAGAGTGGAGAGAAAATGAGAGAAAGTGAGGGAAAAATTTGAAAGAAATTTTTTGAAATGAATTTGATTTGCCCGAGTGCCTTTTCTGCCCTCATAGGCGCGCCGCGGTATGACTTTTTTCTTGCCGCAGTGCGGTTAAAATTTTTGAAATTGTGCGTGAAACAGAAAATTCCTCGCCGTGGCACAAATATTTCCCGCGACGGCGCACACATGTTTTTTGAAAAATTTTAATTTTTGGATTTTTAGAAAACATGCAATGTGTCCACCCCCAACCAAAACTTGGGAATGTCCTCATTGCCTTGAAAAACTTAAAAATAAAAATGTGATAAAAATAATAAAAGAAATAAAAACAACGAAAGAAATACAATACCGAATGGGTGCCTCCCATTAAGGGCTTAGTTTAACGTCTTAGCAAGACGTGGCTGCTCTCGTGTTTTATTCATCGAGGAGACGTATTAAATCGATGCTGTTTAAATTGTTGTCTCCTTCCAAGTATGGTTTGACACGATGCCCGTTTACTTTAAACGTTTCTTTCATTTTCGGATTGAGCAACTCGATTACTCCGTGTGGAAGTACGTTAGTGATTGTGTATGGTCCGCTCCACCTAGAATGAAGTTTTCCTTGAAACAAACGTAAACATGAATTGTATAATAGAACTTTCATTCTGGGAACAAAATACTTACCGAAGAGCCCTTTATCGTGATAGCGCTTAGTACGCTCCTTTTTGATCTTGGCATTTTCGTAAGCTTCGTCCCGAATTTTCTCAAGTTCGCTCAGTTGGAGTAATCATTTTTCCCCAACTTTTTTCATGTCCATGTTGAGCTTCTTAATAGCCCAATAAGCCCTATGTTCTAGCTCAACCGGTAAGTGACATGCTTTACCAAAAATTAGCCGGTAGGGACTCATACCAATTGGAGTTTTATACGCTGTACGATATGCCCACAAGGCATCATTCAGTTTAATTGACCAATCTCTCCTTGAGGGGCGCACTGTGCCATCCAATATCCCTTTGATCTGTCGGTTGCTCACTTCCACTTGCCCTGAAGTTTGGGGATGGTATGGGGTAGCCACTCTATGAGAAATGTTGTACTTTTTCAATAACTCATGGAAGAGTCTATTGCAAAAGTGGCTGCCTCCATCACTAATGATCGCTCTCGGTGTGCCAAATCTGCTAAAAATGTTATCCTTCAAAAATTTAACAACCATGTTAGCGTCATTAGTTCTAGTGGGTATCGCTTCTACCCACTTTGAAACATAGTCAACATCGACTAGTATGTAAATGTAGCCAAAAGATGGGGGGGAACGGACCCATGAAGTCGATCCCCCACACGTCAAATAACTCTACTACAAGATTAGACGTCAAAGGCATTTCGTTACGCTTACCTATGTTACCGGTCCTTTGACATCTATCACATCTCACACAAAACATGTTAGCATCTTTAAATAAAGTAGGCCAATAAAAATCAGATTGTAATACCTTTAGGGCCGTTTTCTTACCACCAAAATGGCCCCCGCAATGTAGCTCATGGCAAAATGTTAAGATGCTCTCATGTTCCTCTTCTGGCACACACCTCCAGATGACTTGATCTTTACATAAATTGAATAAATATAGGTCATCCCAAAAGTATTGCCTGCAAACACTGAAAAACCTTTTTTTTTCCTGAAAAGTAATGTTAGGTCTCAAAATACCACTAGCTAGATAGTTAACAATGTCAGCATACCATGGATTCGGACCTATTGTAAACAATTGTTCATTAGGGAAGGTTTCAATGATTGTATCCTTACTTTCACTTTCAACATATTCATACTCAGTAATCAACCTAGACAGATGATCAGCTACCACATTTTCAGTACCTTTCTTGTCTTTGATCTCTAGGTCAAATTCTTGTAAAAGTAGGATCCACCTAATGAGTCTAGGCTTAGCATTCGGTTTAGTCAATAAATATCTCAAAGTAGCATGATCCGAATGAACAATAACTTTAGTTCCTACCAAGTAAGACCTAAATTTATCAAGTGAAAACACAACAGCCAATAGCTCTTTTTCAGTGGTGGTGTAATTAACTTGGGCGTCATTGAGTGTTTTGCTAGCATAATATATAACATGTAATCGTTTATCCACTCTTTGCCCCAAAACAGCTCCTATAGCATGATCAGATGCATCACACATGATTTCAAACGGTAAAGACCAATTAGGAGCAACAATTATAGGTGCAGAAGTAAGCCTATCCTTTAAAGCATTAAAAACAACATGGCATTCATCATCAAAATCAAACAAAGTATCTTTGGACAATAGATTACATAATGGACGACTAATTTTGGAAAAATTCTTAATAAACCGTCTATAGAAACTTACATGTCCTAGGAACTTCGTATACCTTTAATAGATGTCGGTGGAGGCAATTTTGCAATTAAATCTACCTTAGCCTTATCAAATTCAATTCCCTTGCTAGATATGACATGTCCTAGCACTATGCCCTGTTGGACCATAAAATGACTTTTTTCCCAACTAAGCATCAAATTGCATTCAATGCATCGTTCTAATACTAAAGTTAATTTATGCAAGCAATCATCAAAGGAATTACCGAAAACTGAAAAGTCATCCATAAATACCTCAATGAATTTCTCCACCATGTCCGAAAAGATCGACATCATACATCTCTGAAAGGTGGCGGGTGCATTGCATAGTCCAAATGGCATTCTCCTAAAAGCGAAAGTTCCGAATGGGCATGTGAATGTCGTTTTCTCTTGATCCTCCAGAGCAATGGGTACTTGATAATAACCTGAAAGACCGTCCAAAAAGTAATAGAAATCGTGTCTAGCTAGTCTTTCTAACATTTGATCAATGAAGGGGAGGGGGGAGTGATCCTTTTTGGTGTACAAATTCAGCTTTCGAAAATCAATACACATCCTCCAACCCGTAATTATCCTAGTGGGCACTAATTCATCTTTCTCATTTTTAACCACAGTTATTTCAGATTTCTTAGGTACCACATGAACGGGACTAACCCATTTACTATTAGTAATTGGATAAATCACCCCTACTGCTAGGAGTTTCAAAACCTCTTTCTTAACGACTTCTTGTATGATTGGGTTCAGTCTCCTTTGTGCTTCTTTAACTGGTTTGACATCGTCCTCTAAATTAATCTTATGCATACACATTGCCGGACTAATGCCTCTAATGTCCCCAATACTTCATCCTATTGCCTTTTTATACTTCCTAAGCTCTCCAATCAATTTCTCCTCTTAGTTTTGGGTGAGTGTAGATGAAATAATAACAATGTAGGTCTCATTCTCTCCCAAAAAGACATATTTTAGATGCTTAGGTAGTTCCTTAAGTTCCAATTCAGGTGGAGCAATCTCATCATCATGTGGGACATCCAATAAATCTAAGGGTGTACTAGTGTCATTTAATGATATGGCATTGTCTAATAGATCACTGTACTCCTTAGTCTCATAGTCTAAGATGTCATCTACCTCTCCAACTGTAAGTGCTACCTCCAATTTATCATCTAATCTAGCATGCACAAAAGTATCATGAATTATTGGATCTAAACATTCTACAAACGAACATTCATCAATAGCAGATATAGAGGGGTAAGGAGATGAATCAAAAACCTTAAAATGAACAGTCTCTCCTAAGACTGTCATTGTCAACTTTCCACTTTGGACATCAATGATGGTTTGGGTAGTAGCCATAAATGGTCTTCCCAAAAGAATGGTGTGCTCCTTGTCCAAAGATGGATTGTCCTGCATGTCTAAAACCACAAAGTCAACAGGTATGATTAGCTTATCTACCTGTACAAGTAAGTCCTCAACCATGCCCTTCGAATATTTAACAGATCTGTCTGCAAGTTGAAGGGACATGGTTGTTAGTTTTAGCTCTCCTAAACCTAGTTGCAAGAAAATCGAGTAAAGCATCAAATTGATACTAGCACCTAAATCAAGCATAGCCTTAGCTACTTTCCTATCCCCCTCATAGTAATATCAATTATGAAACTACCTGGATCTTTTAACTTAGGGGGTAAGTTGCATTGAAGCACCGCACTAGCAATTTCAGATACGATTACTTTCTCATTAAGTTCATACCTTCTTTTCTTAGTGTTTAGTTCTTTGAAATATTTAGCATAAGAAGGCACGTTTCTAATTACATCTAACAATAGTAAATTGATATTAACCTTAGAGAGCATGTTAAATAAATCAGAAAACTGTTTATCTTGCTTACTGTCCTTTAAATGGTGCGAGAATGGTACCGATGGTCGGTATGGCTCCGATGACTTGTGTAGAGTAGGTGGATTAGATGACTCTCCAATTCTCGCCTTTGAAGGCTCTTCATGTTTGTCACCTCTTTCCTCCAATTCCTTTGAAGCATTGTTATCATCTTCCATGTTACCTGCACTATAAGATAAATCATTAGAAATTTCAGGTAAATTTTTAGTAACAACCTTACCACTCCGAAGAATCGTGACAGCTTTAGCTTGTTCGGGTTGACTTGGCAGCTTTCCCGTCTCTTGCTTGTGCATTTGTTCCACTAGCTGCCCCACTTATATTTCCACATTGAAGCTTCCATAGAGTCCATCCTTCTACTACAAGATTGTATGAAATTATTTAGGGTTTTCTCTACGGTTGCTTTATTTTGTGGAAATTATCGGTTTATATTTTGGCCTTGAGTTTGGTTTTGGACGAATGGTTGGCTATTGTTTTGTTTCCAAGCGAAGTTAGGGTGATTCCTCCATCCAGGGTTGTAGGTATTTGAATAAGGGTCGTTCCTAGGTCTAGGTTGGTACCCTTGCATTAAATTTGCCTCTTTAGTAGTACCTGTATAAGGATCACCTGCAAAAGAACAAACATTAGCACCATGTCCATATGAACCACAAACTCCATATACCTCGTGTTTTGGCATCTAATTAACATTGGAGGTTGTGAGAAGTTGCACTTGTTTCATCAATTCAGCAAGTTGCATGGCCATTTCATTGTTGGATCCTAATTCATGGACTCCAGCTCTTCTTCCTCTAGCGCTCTTTTGTTGGGAATTGGCTCCCAACATCTCGAATAATTCGTAGGTTTCATCCGCTGTTTTCTTACCCATAGCTCCTCCTGCAGCATTGTCAACTGTGAATTGACATTGTAGCGTCAATCCGTCATAGAAAAACCGATTCTGTAGCTGCAACGGGAAGAGATGATGTGGACACTGTATCAATAGCAATTTGAATCTGTCCCAAGCCTCGTGGAAGGGTTCTTCGTCCATCTGCAAAAAAGTAGCAATTTTTGTTCTTAGGTCAGACGTCTTTGGATGGGAATAGAACTTACCCATAAATTTGTTGTAAACATCGTCCCAAGTGGCCAAAGAACCGGGTGCCAATGTCATTAGCCAAGACTTAGCTCGATCCTTAAGAGTGTATGGAAAACACCTCATGCGTAGTTGATCTTCACTAAGTCCCTGCAGTGGAAAGGTTTGCACAGTAGCATATAATTCACGCATAAAATTTAAAGGATCTTCATTAGGGATACCGTAAAAGGAGGGAAGCATGGAATAATGAATATTTTTTAACTCATAATTCCTCGTTGCCTCTATAAGTCGAATGCACGATGTGGCGGTCCCAATGATAGGTCTTGCAAACTCTTTGTTCATCATCTGCCTAGCTACGTTGTCACCCATTGCTGCTTGCAATTGTTGTTGGACTTCTTCCTCTTGAAATTGATTATCCAGTTTCTTTGATCGGTGTTTGACTCTATGTATGTTGTCAATGAAAGGAAAGAGTTCCTTGTTAAGTGATCTCCTACCCTGCATGCACAAATAAAAAGCAAACAAAGATCAAGGCAGCAGTGAAATTGGAAAATTTAAGCACTATTTTTTGATTTTTTGACTTTTTTTGTATTTTTGAATAAAAGATAACAAATAAAATAAAAATAAAATAAACAAATAAAAGTAATTCAGAAACTCTAAAATGTTAAAAAGAAAATTATTTAAAACGCCAATTCCCCGACAACGGCGCCAAAAACTTGATGTGATAAATTTAGTACTCGCAAGTGTACAAATCACTCGTAGAAAAGTGATAAGAAACTTCCAAGGTCGGTCTCTCAAGGAATTGCAGTGGTTCTAAATAACCTTCTTCCTAATCTAAATAGAGTTCTAACGAAAATAAAAGACTAATTAAATAGAGTTCTAGTGAAACTATAACTCTAAGTAACTAGAGTCCTAAACCTAGTAAAACTGTAAAAAGGGTGTTTGTTTTGTGAC